>OVAN01002928.1:0-31174 GCA_900406275.1 Anastatica hierochuntica
GCTCCGGTTTTGGCTATACCGCTTGGAGCAATTCCTGACCCCCGGATCGGGATCGTTACATCTTAAATCTTCCACCAAATCATATGTCTTTGTAAGAAATGGAAGTGGCCCTGATTCTTGGAGACCTTCTATCGGTTGTGGAAAGCTCAACGTTTTTGTATCATTTGGGGCCATGGAGATTGGATAGAGGTAAGAGGAAGTTGAAGAAGATGGTGGTGATGGAGAATCATTAAACCCTGTATAAAACTCCTCTTTTATGAATCTATATGAAGGATGCATTGTGAGAGAAGGGAAAAATGAAAGGTTGGAACTTTGGGAAATTTAGCCTGTGGAGTTTTGGGGTGTGAGGATGAAGTATTTATGGAGAAGAGAGGAGAGATAGAAAGAGGGAGAGACGAAGAAGCAAAAGGGTTTGTATTAATTATATTGCAATTGTTTTATTGAGCTTTTATTGATAGATTCTTTCCTCTTTTGTACATTTTAAAATTTTATTTATTTTTTCCTTATTATTATTATTAATTGTTGTTGTTTGATTTGTGGTCAGTGTTGTCATCTAGATAGTTGCACATGTTGGAGCTAAAAGAGATCCTGAGATATTTCCCCTACCTCTAAAATGAGTCACTCTTTGTGGAGTATATTTCTAAGCAAGATATAGTTAATAGCCTTTGATAAATACGTATTCGTGTTGCCTTATTATTAGTTCAAAATTCAGAGTATGCATGTATTTACACCTGTCAAGATCCTTCTTATTTTACACATTTGCATTATGCCTTTTCACCAAAATCTTTGGAAAGCGACGCTATGCATACTCAGGAAGTTCGGAATATGCATTTATTAACTCTTTCTTTTTAGTTGATATATTAATCGTAGAGTAGTAAAGAGTTTAACATCAACTAGGTATTGACTCATTGGTAATAATTCTCGGAATTAAAGACGAGTTCATCGATTCAAGTTGTGTTGGGAAAGGTTAGTTCATCAAAAACAAATATCTTATATGGTTTAATCCTGTTTTAAAAGGATTAGAGGTCCACAAACTTTCAACTCCTGAGAAAAAAAAACAGTAACGAATTTAATAAATAAATTTGAATGAATTTACAAAAGTAAAAGCTTTCGAAAGTTTGCGACGATTAGATTTTGTTAAGATTGCTTTGTTTTTCTTTTTATTGGAAAATCAATTTGGTTGTTTTACCTTTGTCAGCAATAATCAAACTTGAACCATAAATTTTGAAGTAAAAATTTAATTACAATTAACCCAAAGGAAAAGTCTGTGGTTAATACATAAATTACCATATCTAGCTATTACTAAAGAAAATTTTGAAATTTTGTTATAAGAAGCTAGTCAAATATTTGTTGTAGATCTAGTGTCAATGAAAATTAGAAATTAAATAGTAATTAATAAGAAACTTGTCATAACGTCTCTAATCCGGGTAAAGAATTAGTCAACTGGTATAGACCAAAACCTTGCGCAAAACCACTAACTTCCACTTTTAACGTCACTTCTAACACTAAACCAGCAAAACAATTCCCAAAAAAAGGGAAAAGGAAGGGTGAGTGACTTCCCGACAAGAAGTCACTCAGTGAGAGAATATACTAAACTACCTTGTCTCAAAACTAGATTAGTCCAAAAGTCTAGACCTAAACTACGACTCCCAATCAAGCACCTATCATGCTGCGCAAGCAATCTCTAACATTCATGCATCAACATTATTTTCATTCACAGAATAAACACCCCGAGGTACTCTCATTTCCCCCGGAGTCACTCTTCTCGTGTGGGTATTCTCATTTCCCCTCACCCCGAGGTACTCTCATTTCTCCCGGAGTCACTCTTCTCGCATGGGTACTCTCATTCCCATCACCCCGAGGCAATCTCATTTCTCCTCGACTCACTCTTCTCATGGGTACTCTCATTTCCCCTCATCTCAGGTCAGAGTTCTTTCCTTTCACCCCTTCCCTTTCGCAATCACAACTCACCAGTTTAGCATGCAAATTCTTATCTCTTTCGCAATTCTCAAATAATGTCGTATTACCCTAATTCTTTAATTAAACAGTTCTAGATTCTCATCACGATATTCACATACATCTACCAATGCTCGACTTAGCGACCAAACACGCAATCGCACTATAGGCGTATAGTAGTATCGTAGCAAGTACATAATACAATCAATATATTCGTGCCAAGACATATAGCTCTACATTGGCCCGTTTAATTCTAGAATACCATTCTAACCTAGGTTCCAAACTCAGTAATCTAATATACACCCTCACCTTAGCCACTTGCAGAAGATCAACGCCGAATTCAGCTCTCTCACGGTGGACAAATTCATAACATCGACTTCAGGGGCATGCTTCTCCCTTTATATGGATCCGAATTTGGTTTTCCTTTTACCAATAGATAGATATGAGTGCCCTTGACTTCCCTGTAGAAAAACAATCTGGAAATCTGGCAGATTCGCTGTCACTTAGAAACAAAGGCATAACTCTGAAACTAACCGTTAAATACGAGATTCGACCTTTCATATTAAATCTCTAGATGTCCTCTAGTCATAGCCACCGAGTTTACTCCGATTGAACACTGTTTGGATAGCCGATAGTCCCCTTCTTCCTGTATGGTCGCAGATTCGTTTTGCACAGATACCCCTCGGAAGAACAACCATTAGTATCAGTAGAGAACTACAAATGATGAATCATTTGTTGGAAATGATAGATCAAAGAGAGGAGCATTTACTGTAGAAAGTTTAGATTGATCCTCGATGATTTAGTTGGTCGTCCCTCTGTTTTCCCACAGCATATCAGTCTGTCTCCAGAGAGTGCATAGACCTTCTTCTTCTCTTCTCTTATTCTCTCTCTCTATCTTCGATATCTCTAGCTTCGATCTCTCTCTCTCTCTCTCTGCGACGACTACAATGAAAAGGGAGGAGGAAGTTAGGTTTTGGTGGCTTTAGATTAAATAGAATAGGTGTAGGCTTTGTCTTAATGGGCTTTAAAGAGTTTAGGCCTTTTTCCTTAGAAATTCAATCTGGATCGGATTTTGCGGTCCAGTATATTACAATTCCCCCCCCCCTTTCAAAAGAATTCGTCCCGAATTCTGTGCGACGTCGTTCGGTTCCTTCCGGAGTGTCGCAGAGGCTGCGCTTCTTTACTTCCCGGCTTTCGGTCTTCGCCTTCATGTACAACTGGGACGTTCAGTGTCATACATGTTAACCTCCTTGTAATCTTGTCGATAATTCCTCTTTCCAGATGTTCCAAAATGTGAATAGGATCATTCCCTTCAACAATGTTCATCCTCATTACCTTATGAGGGAAAGCCGCGTCCCATGGGTAGTCTCCTTGGTCTTCATTGTGCTGGTGCGAGATGCTATCCAATACCTTCGCGGTCTCAATCAGGTTCCATAGAACCTCCCATGCTTGAACGGTAATGATATGCAGAAGGGTCTTATGACTACATAACACAATTTTCTTGGGTGGTCTTGTCCTACCCTATCTTTTCTTACCTTCGTTTCCTCGGGTTTCCATCCACGACAGTCATGGCAGGCGAGCTCCCTGAAACTTATTTGAAAGATCAATCTTGTTTCTAGGAGGAGTTCCAAACGTACCCAACGTCATATCCCAACATCCTTAAGATTCTGAAATGACATCTCTGCTAAGTTGTGTCCTTGCAGCTAGGTGATCCATCCAAGCTTCCCTTGCTTAGCAAGCTCTACCTCTTTAGATCTGATCGATGCTATCCCCACCAAATCTCCAGTGAATTCAACCCCTCCTGGTGTCAAATTTACTACCCCCCCCACAGATGCGTGAAGCTCCTTGGACTCTGAACAAACCCTCTCCTTAAGAATCAAGTCTTCATCTTATCCTTCTCAAGGTGCAACGTGAAACCTTAAAATCAAAATTAAATCCTATAAAATCCGGAGAACCCCTCCCCATTCACCTCTCACAAAAGGATCCAAACGAACTAACTACCAAGCAACACACACACAAGAAAAATATTAAATTTCCGAACCCCATTCTAGAAATATATCCTAACTCTTGGACCAACTCTTTAACCTAAGACTTTGACTCTGAACTCGTAGCCTCCTCCTGAGGGTAGTCTTTAGGTCACATCCTCCTGTAGTTTCTCCAAGCCAAGCACCAAAGTCCCCGTCTTTATTACTGCCCGTGCGGCAAAACCCCGAAAGAATCCCTAAAGCTTGGAGCTAGATCAAAGCCGAAGTTGGTGTTTTAAAATCACAATTCTAAACAGTTTAGCACATGCATATAATCCTAGGCGAAACATAAATACGACTCGAGAAAACTTTTTCTTTGAAAATCTATGACCCTCCGGGTCAAAACCAGAGAAACCTTTAGCCTAGGCTCTGATACCAAATTGTAAAGTCCATAAACCGAGTAGTGAGTTAACCAACCGGTACGACCAAAACCTTTCGCAAAACCACCAACTTCCACTTTTAACGTCACTTCTAACATTAAACCTGGAAAATAATTCCTAGAAAAAGAAAAGGGAAAAGGAGGGGTGAGTGACTCAGTGAGATAATATACTAAACTACCTTGCTTGAAAACAAGATTAGTCCAGAAGTCTAGACCTAAACTACGACCCCCAATCAAGCACCTATCGTGCTGCGCAAGAAATTTCTAACATTCATGCATCAACATCATTTTCATTCACAGAACACACACCCCGAGGTACTCTCATTTCCCCCGGAGTCACTCTTCTCGTGTGGGTACTCTCATACCCCGAGGTACTCTCATTCCCCGGAGTCACTCTTCTCGCGTGGGTCCTCTCATTTCCCCTCACCCCGAGGTACTCTCATTTCTCCCGGAGTCACTCTTCTCATGGGTACTCTCATTTCCCCTCATCTCAGGTCAGGGGCCTTTCCTTTCACTCCTTCCCTTTCGCAATCACAACTTACCAGTTTAGCATGAAAATTCTTATCTCTTTCGCAATTCTCAAACAATATCATATTACCCTTATCCTTTAATTAAACAGTTCTAGATTCTCATCACGATATTCACATACATCTACCTATGCTCGACTTAGAGACCAAACATGCAATCACACTATAAGTGTATAGTAGTATTGTAGCAAGTACCTAATACGATCGTTAAAACCTAGGTTCCAAAATCAGTAATCAAATATACGCCCTCACCTTAGTCCCTTGCAGAAGATCAACGCCGAACTCAACACTCTCACGGTGGACAGATTCATAACATCGACTTCGGGGGCACACCTCTCCCTTCATATGGATCCGAATCTGATTTTCCTTTTACCAGCGGATAGATATGAGTGCCCTTGACTTCCCTGTAGAAAAAAAACGCAAACAACATCCTCTAGATGAGTCAAAGACCCTTTAAACCAAAACTAGACAGATCTGGAAATCTGGCAGATTCGTTGTCACTTAGAAACGAAGGTATAACTCTAAAACTAACCGTTAACTACGAGATCTAACCGTTCATATTGAAGCCGTAGATGTCCTCTAGTCATAGTCGCTGAGTTTACTCTGATCAAACGCCCTTTGGATAGCCGATAGTCCCCTTCTTCCTGTATGGTCGCATATCCGTTTTGCACATATACCCCTCGGAAGAACAACCATTACTATCAGTAGACAACTAAAAATGATGAACCATTTGTTGGAGATGATAAATCAAAGAGAGGAGCATTTACTATAAAAAGTTTAGATTGATCCTCAATGATTTGATTGGTTGTCCCTCTGTTCTCCCACAACATATCATTATGTCTCTAGAGACTACATATACCTTCTTCTTCTCTTCTCTTCTTCTCTCTCTCTCTAGCTTTGATCTCTTTCTCTCTCTCTTTCTCTCTCTCTCTCTCTCTCTCTCTCTCTCTCTNCTCTCTCTATCTTTATGACGGCTACAATGAAAAGGGAGGAGGAAGTTAGTTTTTGGTGGCTTTAGAAGGATTAAGTAAAATAGGTTTAGGGTTTGGCTTAATGAGCTTTAAAGAGTTTAGGGCTTTTTCCTTAGAAATTCAATCTGGACTGGATTTTGTGGTCCAATATATTACAATTGTCCCAAATTCTGTGCGACGTCCTCCGATTCATCTGGTGTGTCACAGAGCATGCGCTTCTTTACTTCCCCGCTTTTGGTCTGCGCCTTCATGAACAACTGGGACGTCCAGTGTCATACATGTTAACCTCCTTGTAATCTTGTCGATAATTCGTCCTTCCAGATGTTCCAAAAAGTGAATTGGATCCTTCCCTTCAACAATGTTCATCCTCATTACCTTATGAGGGAAAGCCGCATCCCATGGGTAGTCTTCCTGATCTTTATTGTGCTGGTGCAAGATGTTATCCAATACCTTCGCGGACTCAATTAGGTTCCTTAGAAGCTCCCATGCTTGAACGGTAATGATATGCAGAAGGGTCCTATGACTGCATAACACATTTTCCTTAGGTGGTCGTGTCCCACTCGATCTTTTCTCACCTTCGCTTCCTCGGGTTTCCATCCGCGACAGTCATGGTAGGCGAGCTCCCTTAAACTCCACTGAAAGATCAATCTTGTTTCTAGGAGGAGTTTCAGACTTACCCAACATCATATCCCCACATCCTTAAGATCCTGAAATAACTTCTCTGCCAAGTTGTGTCCTTGTAGTTAGGTGATCCATCCAAGCTGTCTTTGCTTAGCTAGCTCTTCCTCTTTAGATTTGATCGGTGATATCCCCACCAACTCTCCGATGAATTAAACCCCTCCTAGTGTCAAATGTACCCTCCCACAGATGCGTGAAGCTCCTTGGACTCCGAACGAACCCTCTCCTCAAGAATCAAGTCTTCATCTTATCCTTCTCAAAGTGCAACATGGAACCTTAAACTCGAACTCAAATCCTATCAAATCCGGAGAACCACTCCCCATTCACCTCTCACGAAAGGATCCAAACGAACTAACTATCAAGCAACACACACATAAGAAAATATTAAATCCTCAAACCCCATTCTAGAAATATATCCTAACTTCTGGGAAAAGTCTTTAACCAAAGACTTTGACTCCAAACTCGTAGTGTCCTCCTTATAGTAGTCTTTGGATCACATCCTCGAGTAGTTGCTCCAAGCCAAGCATCGAAGTCACAGTCTTTATTACTGCCCGTGTGACAAAACCTCGAAAGAAGCCCTTAAGCTAGGAGCTAGATCAAAGCCAAAAGTTGTGTTTTGAGATCACGAATATAAACAGTTTAGCACGTGCATCTAATCCTAGGCGAAACATAAATACGACCCGAAAAAACTTTTTCTTTGAAAGTCTATACCCTCTAGGTCAGAACCAGAGCGGCCTTTAACCTAGACCCTGATACCAAATTGTAACGTCCCTAACCCGAATAGGGAGTTAACCAATCGTTACAAACAAAAACCTTTCGCAAAACCACCAACTTTTACTTTTAACGTCACCTCTAACATTAAACCTGCAAAACAATTCCCAGAAAAAGAAAAGGGAAAAGGTGGGGTGAGTGAATTTCCGACAACAAGCCACTCAGAGAGAGAATATACTAAACTATCTTGCCTGAAAACAGATTTGACGTAGGAGCACTCCAAGGAACATATCTCTCTAACCAAAGGGAATTAGGTAACAAGCTCAATTGTTCTGGAAACCTTACTCTTCAAAACATCACTACATATTGGATTCATGACAACGACATTTCAGGCCTGAGAGATGTGAATTTAGCAAACTGGTCGCATTTGATTGTTCGCGATCTAGACGTATATGCGCTCCAAAGGATGTTCCGACCAAACCAGAAGGTTTCAACCTATGGTTCAACCTGTACCAGATTCTCAACCCATCAAAGGACCACAGTGAAGTAGAATCACTGGAAATATGCTTGGAAGAAATAGTTATGATTTTTCAAAGCCGACAGACTTTCCGTTCATCTGACAAGTCTTTCCGTGGGAATGCAAGTCAGAACATCCATGTAAGGCAAGAACATAATTCCAGCCATATTTTACCTTCAAGATGAGTATCTTAGGCGTCCAAAACATCCAAGAAACCTCAACGTCACGTTCTGGAACAAGTGCCCAAGAAGACTTGTTTATCTCAGTCCAAAAGAAGTTCAAAACCCAAGTTAAGGATCCATTATCACTTGCCGAAGGGAGAGCCACGAAATTCAAGTCCAAGAAGCTACAAAATCGAGGTGCTAATTGGTATACTCTAAACCAATTTCAAAATCAATTGATGAGGAAAATCAACATTCTACTAAAGCTTCAATTATTCGGTTATCAGCATTGGTTTTTAGACATAGATTTTAATTATTTTTGTTTTAATTTTTCGTAGGAAACCCTAGTAGTTTAGCCTACTTATATTTTGTATTATGCAGACTTTTACTTTATTCATCGTTTTATCAAAAAGTTTATCTTTTCTCCTTCACAAAACAGTGAATCCTTGTTTATCTCTGAACAACCTGATCGTTAAAGAGTTAATTCTCTAAGAGCCATCCTTGTTTAAGATCAAGCAAAAAATTAATCTTAAAATAATCTATCCAAACACCCATCCATCAAAATCAGTCACCAAATACTCGCAGAAACCCATCAAAAACCATTATGAAAATCTCAATCTCTTCTTCAGAAAGATCTGAGACTAAAAACCACCCCTAAGTTCAAAGGACTAAGAACCTCTCTTCTAAGAATGCATCAAGTGGTATCAGAGCACTGAAATAGAAATCACTGCAAAATTCCAGTAAGAAAAATCGGGTTGAATCTCTCTAAACCATCAAATTTTTTTCTGATTTCTGGGAAACGCCTTCTTATCTGTCTATCTTGATCTTTTGCAAACGACTTAGATATCAAAATTTTCAAAATCTGAAAAAGCTGAAGAGAAATCCAGCTTCTTGTGGTAAAGGGATTGCAGCTGCAGTTTCCACTACAAGTTTACAACCTTTTGCAAAACAAACTCTTAAAATCTTTCTATCTTCTACTTGGGGTGGGGAATCAATTCTGGAAGTTTGATCTTTGTTCCTTCCTGAGCTTGGTAAATTCACGAAAAAACAAAAAAATTGGTTTAAAAATTTGCTGCAGAAAAATCGAGAAAACACTTGAGAGTTGTGAGGCTTTGACTAATCCTAACGAGTTTGTTTAAGTGTGTCTAACAGTAAACGATGGCTGGAGACGTCAGTAAAGGAAAAAAGACACGAACTGTGACATTGACTAATTTGCAAATGGAAACATTGGTTTCTAAACTTGTTAAAAGATTGAAACTTAGTGATCTAACCAATTCTTCTCACCTTGATCAAAGAGCGCAGGATTCGCAGGCCAGAACACACGCACGAGACAAACACAGAGGCAAAAGGCTTGCAGGAGAAACTGCTTATAAGGGCTCATATTCAGACGAGGATATTGTGATGTCTAAATCCGTGAGGGAAAGGTCACCAACACGGAATAGTAATAGACAAGCTCCAAGAAACACAACAGTTGATAGTCCAAGGAGTTGTAACAAGCAAGAACATGATTTTTCGCTTGTTTCTTCCCAAACTGAATTTATTTTCAGTAATGCTTGTACTAAACTAACCTGTTTTGGACAGGATAAACCGAGTAGTCTTGTTTCAGTGTCTCAGGTCATGGAAGAAAATGCAGCAGAAGAAGAACAGACGAACTCAATAGAAGGTGACGTGATGCTTGGAGTCGAGCACAAGTCCTAAGACTTTGATTCCCAACCTGCAAAAGCAATGTAAGGAACTTTTTATGAGTAATTATTTGCCTGAAAAGTTTGTTATGGTTAGTTCTAAGGATGTAAAACGTTTTGGTCTTGAAAATGTGAAAGAGTTCTCTGTTTCAAATTCTGTTTTTGATAACATGATTCATTCTTTTAAGGACTTTGAGCCAGATAAATTTCTGAGCAAAAACGTATTTCTTGTCCAATGATATCAAGTCTGGTATTGTTTTGAGTTTTGATCAGTTTAGGGAACATCACAAAACCTTGATCACCTTGAAAAGACATTAGAGCTTGTTCTGCAACAACCTGATTTTTATTCCAGAAATCCTTGTGATTCATTTGTTTCTTTTAAAGATAATGGCTTTGTTCAAAGTTGTTCTAAGTTTAAGATAACCGTTGGTGATCTATTTTCTTCCACATGTGCTGAGAAAGAGTCTATGGTTAGGAAGTTGCAGGAACCAAAATTTGTCTTAGATGTGCTAAGAAAACAAGGTCTGATTTTAAATCTGAAAAGGAGTATGTCTAGTATAAATGATGCTGGTTTTCTAGACTTTGTTTTGAGTGATACACAGGTTATAGAACAAGGCAGAATGAAGCTTGAGTGGCGAGAAGAAAGAGTGCAAAGTTTTAAGAGAATCTCAGGTTTTTACCGAAAGTTAGACAAAGACTTTAACACAATGGCAACCCTACTCACTGGAAGTATAGGATTCAAATGGAGAGAATCACAAGAAGAATCAATCTGCATACTAAAAAGAATCGGATATAAAAAACTACAAGAAAGGAAGGCTGAGCTATACGCTTTAGTCAAGGACTTGCAAACATGGCCCCATCATCTTTGGCCAAGGAAACTCATGACTCATAGTGACAATGAGCTTTTGAAGTACAAAAAGGACCAACAAGATCAACATCCAAAGAAAACACACAAAGGAAGTTCCACTCTAAGACTTCACTTCTCCATTACTTATAAGTTTATGTGCTTGAGAATTTTCTTTGTACATAATCTGTTTTCTTTTGATGTAGGAGATACAGATTTGAGGACAAATCTTTTTAAAGGAGGAGGAAATGATGCAATTCTGACCAGCTCATTTCTCCAACAACAAGCAAACCGAGTAAGCTACCTAAAAAAACAGCTTTGACGTAGGAGCATTCCGAGAAACATATCTCTCTAACCAAAGGGAATTAGGCAACAAGCTCAATTGTTCTGCGAACCTTACTCTTCAGAGCATCACTACATGCTGGACTCATCACAACGACATTTCATACCTGAGAGATATGAATTTTGCAAACTGGTCGCATCTGATTGTTCACGATCTGGATGTATACGCGCTCCAAAGGATTTTCCAACCAAACCAGAAGGTTTCAAGCTATAATTCAACTTGTTCCAGATTTTCAACCCATCAAAGGACCACAAAAAGGTGGAATTACTTGAAAAGATGCTTGGAAGAAATAGTTATTAGCTTTCAAAGCCGACATATTTTCTGCTCATTTGACAAGTCTTTCCGTAGGAATGCAAGTCTAGAACATCCATGTAAGGCAATAACATTATTCCAGCCATATTTTACCTTCAAGATGAGTGTCCTAGGCGTCCAAAACATCCATAAAATCTCAGCATCACGTTCTGGAAAAAGTGTCCAAGAAGACTTGTTTATCTCAGCCCAAAAAAATTTCAAAACCCAAGTTAAGGATCCATTATCAGTTGCCGAAGGGGAAGCCACGAAATTCAAGTCCCAGAAGCTACAAAATCGAGTTGCTAATTGGTTTGCTCTAAACCAATTTCGAAATCAATTGATGAGGAAAACAAGCATTCGACTAAAGCTTCAATTATTCGGTTATCAGCATTGGTTTTTAGACTTAGATTTTAATTATTTTTGGTATAGTTTTTGGTTTAGTTTTTCGTAGGAAATCCTAGTAGTTTAGTCTAATTATACTTTGTATTTTGCAGAATTTTACTTTATTCATCGTTTCATTAAAAAGTTTATCTTTTCTCCTTCACAAAACAACGAATCCTTGTTCATCTCTGAACAACCTGATCGCTAAAGAGTTAATTCTCTAAGAGTCATCTTTGTTTAAGATCAAACAAAGAGTTAATTCTCTAGATCTTAAACTAATCTATCCAAACACCCATACATCAAAATCAGTCACCAAATACTCACAGAAACCCATCAAAAACCATTTTGAAAATCTCGATCTCTTCTTCAGAAAGATGAGAGACTAAAAACCTCTTAAAATCTCAACGTACTAAGAACCTCCCTTCTAATATTGCATCACCAGATGTAGGATCTATATCCTTCCATGCCCCATCAATTCTACAGCTTATATAATCCTTCTCTCCAACTAAATTCGGAGGAGTATCAGGCATTACTATATGTTGCGTTTGCATTACTTGTGCTTTTTTCCAGACTATAAAATCACTTTCCGCTTTACTTAAGATTTCCTCGGAACCCATTTGTAGCCCCTGAAAAACCTTCTTATTCTTTGCTTTACATAAATACCACAAAATCAATGGGATGAGATCATAAATTTCGCTACTTATCTATCCTAACCTATTACCCGGGAGTAGATGGTCCATGTTAGTAAAAACTGAACCACTAGGAAATCCATCTAGCCGCATAGTAAAATGTGTCCAGACTTCTCAAGCCATGGGACATTGGAATAGAACATCAATTATTGTTTCCTCATCAATACAACAAATTTTGCAAAGTGTATCATACTGTATTCCCATGCATACCAAATTAGATGTAACAACAATAGCTCTGGAAATAATTTACCATAGAAAATGTTGTATCTTTAAAGGACACTTAGTTTTCCAGATTCGTGCCTTAAATGCTTCCAGTCCTGGTCCCCAACCAAAGTTATTTATACGCATTGGTTCTGGTGCATGAAGGAGATTATATCCTGATTTCACCGTATAATTACCAGACTTGGTACAATGCCAAACTAAACCATCATAAGTACACCTCCGACTTGGTTGAATTCCTTTAATCAAAGGTATATTTGTTGGGTTCATAAATTCTTGCAGAGCTGGTATATGCCATTCTCGAGTATTAGGGTTGATCAAGTGTTGAACCCCTAGATTTGGGTGCCAAAGACTTCCACACCCTCGGTCTGGCCGTGGATTTACATCTGGAACCCATGGCGCATTCCACACTGATAAGTTTATCCTTGAACCTATCCTTACCTGTACCTCTTACCTGAGAAGCTCTTGGATAGAAAAAATACTTCTCCAACCAAATGAAGGAGAATTTGGTTTAGTGGCCGACAAAAGATGCTCATTCCTATATAAACGTCCTTTTAACACTCGCGCTACCAAATAGTTCGGAAACTGTATAAGTCGCCACAACTGTTTCGCCAATAAAGTCGTGTTAAAATCCTCCAATGATTTAATCCCCAAACCACCTTCAACTTTGACTAAACTCATCTTTAGTCTTGCACCACGCTCTTACCTTATCTCTTTGAATCTCAATGCATTTTTTTATCTTATATGTACACATGTTTAAAAACAATGGAGAGAATAGGGTAGACATCATCCTTCTAATTGCTTAGGTAGGATTAAACATTCTAGGTGGTTTAGACACGGTCTTGAGTGTCTGATTTCTCGGTGTTGGGTGTTTTAGAGGTTTAGATGGATATGTTGTATTTCTTCATACTGCTTGGGTGTTTTAAAAGCTGAAAAATGAAAATTGCTTTCTTTTTCTTCATATCTAGTTTACAAATTAGCATATACATATTATTTGGTTGATTCGAGTCACCCTGAAGTTTGCACGTATTCAGTTTACTTTTTGATTGGTGGTTTGTACTTGGGTAGTTAGGGGACGTGGATATCAATATACTCTTTCTCTCCTGCGATTTTGCATAATGTCTTGCATCATGACACAATTTTTGATACCCGAAATACTCTAAGCCTCACCACTAAAAGCCTTGAATATCTAGCCTGATTTTCTGATTACGAGTTCTTTGATGAAAAAGTTTCACGCCTATCTTGAATGAATATAGAGAGTTATTAACATGGATGCTGAGTTTGCAGGTTCAGATTTTAGAGTACGGATGGGCTTGGGAGGTCATGCAACAATTCTTGGGGAGCATGTTATAACTGTTCTGAGTTTATATGGTTAGCGAAAGTAATGCAGAGTAAGGTTTTCTGACAGGATAAGATCCATTTAGTTTTCAAACTTTTTTTCCCCGTAGGCTTAGACTTCGTTTCCTTTACTTGAGGACAAGCAAAGATTCAAGTTTGGTGGATTTGATGTGTTAGTATTTTAGTGGTTTAATTACGGTTTTTACTCGAGAATTATTGTTTTTAGTATGTATTCAGATCTCTTTGGCTTGGATTTGTGTTCTTTAGTGTTTTTACAGGAATCGAGCTTGGATGTGCGAAAAGATTGCATTTTGGACGGATTTCAAGCATCGAAGGAAGTATTCGTGACGAGCTGAAATACCAGTCAGTTGGACAAGGATCGATCCTTGTCTCAAGATCGATCGATCCTTGTCCCGTTTCTCATACCAAATTTACGAGGAACCAAACCGAACTTATTGTGAACCGGATTTCATAACTAAAACCTAAACTCGTGTTTCCTGTATCATTATGCTATTTTCTGAGTTTTTGAGAGCAAGAGAGATATTTGTAACCTAAGAAGAAGAATCATCTTCCGTAATCCGAATCCGAGAAGAATTTTGAACCATACTCTTTATTTTTTGATCAATATACTCATGTCTCTCTTTGATTTGATTGTGTTGATTCTCTTATCATGAGTGAGTAGTTTGCTTGTTGGGTTTAGGATTCTCACACAGGGATTCATGAATTGTTGACATAGAGTTGTATGATTAAGGATATTATAAATTGGATCTTCATCTAGGATTGCTCGTAATGCATGAAATTAACTTGATCACTTAGTTTCTGATCTTAAGTTGTTTAACGCCTGGAAAGTGTTTGTTTAAATGCCTGAAAGAATCCTAAATGAGCAATTCATCTTAAGCCAATGGAAATTAATGTTTAAGTGAAATGTGAACCTAATGCATGATTAGAATTCGAGAGTCAACAGAAGTTAGTCTGGAGGTTTCTAATATATAGGGAATTGATACTATGGAAGTAGATCAATTCTACAATTATGTTTGAGTTCAAGATGGTTTAAAACATGTCCCCTAGTCCATAATTCGAGTCAACAATGAAATGTTTCCCTGAGAATACCCAATGCCCAACTCTTCTTTGATTGATTTACAACCCCACTATTGCTTATTTGCTTTCTTTGCTTTCAGAATTTCGATTTATTGCATCTCTTACAAGACATCTTTTTTGCTTTAGCCCGCTATTTGATCTGAAATTTTACGTGCTATCTTTGGTCTATGTGGATTCAATCCCGAACCACTACATCGTACTCTTTGTGCGCTTGCAGTGTTATCTCGAGTGAAAACTTGAGATATCAATTTGCGAGGAAATTGCGAGTAATAACTTTGGTCGCAAATTTGCGACGGAATTGCAAGGAAACTGTTTTTCAAAGCAGATTCCTTGCAAATTTGTGAGGAAACATTTTCCTTGCAATTTGCCCTCGCAAATATGTTATTTTCTTGTAGTTCCCCAACCCGCGAGATACGCGAGGGAGACCCGATTTCCCCATATTTATTTATCATCTCCACAAAAGCACTTATTGCGTAACTATGCGATGCTGAATGATATTGGAGGATTCAAGGCCTTCATATCTCTCGAGCCAATTCCCCAACCTCCCACCTCCTTTTTGCAAATGATAACATTTTTTTTGAAAAGCTAATAAATTCCGAGGGAAAGAAATCATTGACATTATCTGCCAATATGACGAAACATCAGGCCAATTGATAAATCTAGCAAAATCATCTGTTATATTTGGATCTGATGTCCCCGCAGAAGAGAGAATGGAAATAAGGGAGGTGTTGAGAATACACCGAGAAGGCAGCATGGGAACCTATCTCGGCGTCCCTGACAAAATTTATGGCTCTAAAGCCCAAGTTTTTGCCTTCGTCAAATACCGCATCCAAACAAGAATTAACTTGTGGTCTGCAAATTTCTGTCCAAAGGTGAGAAGGAAATATTAATAAAGTCAGTACCCCAAGCTCTGCCGACTTACGTTATGTCTTGTTTTCTACTCCCAAAAGCGATATGCGCCAAGCTAAGTAACACAATAGCTAGATTTTGGTAGAGTTCTAAAGCGGACAGTCGAGGAGTTTAGCTTAGCTCTATTGGCTAAAAAATTATGGCACCTCATCAAATTTCCAAATTCCCTTATATGTAGAGTTCTCAGAGGTTGCTACTTTAAATACTCAGTCCTTTGGAGGTACTATCGTTGAACCGTCCATCTTATGAATGGAGAAGTATTATGGTTGCAAAACCCTAATTTATTGAATCGTCGAAAAACTATTTGGTCGAGAATGACTACAAAATTTTGGAGTAAACCCTGGATCTCCAATATTTCAGCACACATTCCGGAAAGCGTATCCAAAGAAAGAGATCCCTACCTCTATGGTACTGATTTAATCGATGTATTTACTAAACGGAGGAAAGAGGGTCGCCTCCATAGAATCTTAAGCATTAGATCATCAAAGAACTATTCAAGAAACGACTGTAGCTGGTCCTACACAAAATCTGGGAAATATATTGTTCATTCAAGATATTAGTCCACGAGAGAGATCTCTCGCCTTGCTTTGTGACCCCCCCCCCTTTTTTCAGGGATCCTCAGTGGATATACTGGTGGCACAAGTATGGAAACTTAAAACCACACGAAAACTCAAGAACTTTGTGTGGCAATGTCTAACTGGTTATATAGATACATGCCAAAGATTGTTTTCATGACACATAGGTGTCAAGGAAACTTGTCCCATTTACGATGTAGAGAAAGAAACTACTAAGCACATAATATTTGAATGTCCATCCGCTCGACAAGTCTGGGCTTTATCTCCCATTCCATCAGCCCGTATCCTATTTCTTCGGACTTCCATATACAATAATTTTTACTATGCATTTTGGAAGGCCAAAGAAATAGAGGAAAGTGAGGAGTTGTTGATTATTTTCCATTGGATTCTTTGGTTTATTTAGAAGACTAGAAACTAGGTTATATTTAGAATCGAGAGGGAAGATGCCCAAGAAGCCAATGCACGGTTGAATGCTAACTTCCCAGAGGCGATCGTTGAGAAATCGAACAGCATTCCTCCGGTGCCCCCACAGGAGGTAGCCCTCTTAACCATGGGTTTGATTTGCTACATAGATGGTTCATGGAGCCCATCTAACACCTTCTATGGGCTCAGTTGGATCCTAGTAGAGTTCGACACCCTCCTGAGGAATGGATATAGTCACAATACCATATCTCCTTTGCATATGGAACTAAAAACTCTCTTGTGGGCAATGGAGGTCGTAAACTCATCAGAGACAGTAGGAGTTACCTTTGCTACAGATTTCATGCAACTGATTTCGATGGTCAATACCTCTCTGAATGGCCGTCTTTTGTTGTTGAGTTGGACGACTTCACTAGGCTAACAGACTCGTTCCTTAATTTTAATATTTTCTATGTTTCTCGATCTTGTAATTCTGGAGCCGATAGTCTCCCCAAAAAAGTAAGATTAAACGGTTCTTTTCTACCCATGTAAATACTTTGGTTTTTAATCCGCTTTCCCTAGCGGAATTTTTGTTATTAGCATAGTGAAATGAGTTTCGGCGGAAAAAAAATCTTTGTTTACGTTTAATTTGAAAATATCATTCTTGAACAAGACGATAATTATCTAGATCATTGTTGTGTATATAAATTTCATAACTATTAGTAAAATGAGAGTTTTTTTTTGTTAAATAACATAATTACTAACATAAATATCATTTTGAGGATAAGTTTAACATCATCATTAATTACATGCAATGAATTTATTTCATAATAAAAAAGTTTTTATATGTGCACACGATACAGATAAATAATATAGTAATGGCTACAATCTTCTCCTTTCCTGGTGGAACATTAATTTTCCTCCTCCAGGAGATTGAGTTTCTACAGTTATGTAATTTATCCACAAAGCTTGGGACCCTTAAATTCCTTGTTCTTTGCTACACATGCGCTATAGCCTTTGCAAAACCCTCTTTCCAATCCACCTCTTATCAAATGAGAAGTTTTTGCTATATTTTTCCACTTTATAATTACACTTTAATAATATTTTTTTCAATTGTCTGATCCAATTCTTTCTCAATATTCTACCTTTGAGTGACCAAAAGTAGTATGTTATTTTTCTTTGCCAACAACTCTATTCAACTTACGTAGGACATTTTTTTTATTTGGCGTTTCTTTCAATGATAATTGGTCTCCTTTTTTCTCATAGTTTCCGGTTAATTCATTTAAATCACCAATCATCAACTAAGGTTTGGTCTTTTGATCCCTTATTTCCATTAATTTATCCCATACTTTTCAACGGTTTACAGCTACGGGATCCCCATAAACAAATGAATTTGAAAATTTAAACCCATATATAGAGGCATCCACATCAATTATCTGGATGCTAGAGAACAAAACATCAAATTTTATTTTATTATTATAAAAGATAAAAAGTTCACCCCTCAATCCTAATGGATCAACCGTGTATATATTATGAAAACCAAATTGCAATTGATTTTTTCTTTAAAAGAAGATTTTTAAGTTTCTGATAGAAACACAATATTAGTTCTAAACTTATTCCAAATGTCTCTCAAAGTATCTATTGTCAACTAACTCCCCAGACCTTGACAATTCCAGCTCAAGATCTTCACGGATGAGCCGATGGTTGCAGGGGAGCCACCATTCAATTCTTTGTTGTCTTGGAATGCACCATGACCCACATGTTTCTTTTGTCTCATTATCTACTTGGTTTGTCCATAAATTACTAGACATAAACGACTTAGTATACGAAGATATCCGCTCATTTTTCTCGTTAATAACCAATTGCTTTTTAGGCGAAACCAATAGCATCTTAGTCATCTTCCTTAAATTCATTCCCTTAATTCTACATGGACTTTTCTACTCTTAGCACGGTTATTCTTTTTATAATCCAATTTGATATCCTTAATATCTGAAACCAAATCCTCTAAAACCACAAAAGAATTAGTCTCAGAGAGAACAATACTTTCATTATCAGTGTATGAAGAATCTGTTGTCTCCTTAGTCATAACCTTCTTGGTCTCTTCCTCATTAACCTTAAGCTCTTTATCCAATTCCTCAGACAGTAAAACCTCTTCCACCTTGAACTATGCATCAGTCAGTTTAGAACCGAGACCTGCTCCATTCCTAATCTCGTCAACATCTAAAAGATACTCGTTTTCAATTTCACCATCCTCTAACAAGAGGTCATTCGTGTTAAGAAGACCCTTGTCCATTATTATCCCTATGTTTCCAGCCTCTTTGTTCTCTGCCACATCAATAGCTTTTCACTTATCAGGAAATTTAGTATCCATATCATGATTCTCACCCGTAATCTTCGTGTCATCTGTCGTGCCAGAGATTAATGCATAGAGTGGTTGCGGCCAAGTAGAAGGGCATCGTTGCAGAACAGTAAAACTATTCCCGTCCTTCGTGCGAGTATCCTTGGAGGTATAACGATTGTTTTCTCCTTTGTAACCCTTTAACTGTTACGTCTGTTGCACTCCGCCGTTAACATCTCTTCTCATCACTTTCTCCAATATGTTTCATTACCTTCACCTTTATTAACCTGACCAGCCTTATGGTTGCCATCCCGATCCAAACTCTCACTCAAATCCATATAAGGCGCCCTCTTGATTGGCAACCTTGTCTTCCCATCGCGTACAACCTTCTCTCATAGGATTTCCACCGGCTCTATTGGTTCCCTTTCCTACTGATAGCAATCACTCACATTCAGTTCTGAAAAATCTGAAACATCATGAGTCAGTAGAAGGCAATGACTACAATAGCTAGACAGCTTATCATTCTTGAGGCCGACTTTGATCTCTTCACCGTGATCAAAGGGAACCACTGTTGAGAAAACAAGTTGTTTAAAACCATCTATAGTTACATAAACACTACTAGAATCTGCATCAACATTACTGAACTTGCCGATGGCCTTTCCAACAGCACGAATAGTGTCCTCTTCCCATAAATATAACGGAATGTCCTGTATTTTAACCCAAAAAGATATAGCCGAAGGGTATGAAGATAGAACCACGGGTTTCCATCAGACAAGTGATACCATCCATCCATCAAACTGGTATGGACCATAGTTCAAGACATTCAAAAGGTCTCTCTCCAACTTAAAGTTGAACTTAAACTTTCTGTTTCTAATTTCTCCACCCTCTACCTTCCCCTCCAATCTCCAAATCTAACGTAAGTTGGCCAGGAGATTATCCATCCTCTTAACTTTAGGATTCATCAATCTTCCTATGAGCGTTAGGGAGAATTGTTGAACCCACGAGTAATATTAGCCTTCGAGAGTCTAACTGAATCAGTATGGACCACTCATTTGCCATTGCTGAAAGCCAACTGAGCCATGCTTCTACCCATAGCAAGAGACCAACGAAGAACCTTAACACCGACAAACCTGACCAGAATTTACCCGCCCAGAAATTGTGTTCTTTTAACCAAAACAGTAAGCGCATAAGCAAAGTGAAAACCATGAAGATGTGAAGAACAAAATTTTTCTTGTCTGTTGAATATATAATAATCTCGCAGAAGTCTGATGTTGCCAAAGAAAAATCCAAGCATTGAATGGAGAATCGACTAACTGGCAGCAGAAACCTTCGAGAGAATCAATTATAATCGCAATCCAATCCATGAATAATCTCAAATCTCGTCACAACTCTTAGTCTTACCTTAACAGTAGTAAGAGCACACTCAATTTGATCCCAACTTGATATTCTTCCTTGTGAATCTCCCAATAAGCAATCCCGTGTGAAGATCTCAACGATAGTGAAAGGATCTCCTTTCTATAATTGCCCTGATTGTGAAAAATCATCATCTTCTCCTTGAACTTATGCGATCTCTCTTTCTATAACCCCACAAAACTCTTTGAATTGAGCTTCCCCCGATCTGAATCGTATCTTCCCCATTAATCCTTTGAAGATCTCCAATTGAAGACTCACCACTCAAATCCCGTCGCCAAACCTTTATGTTAACCATTCCCTCGATCGCCGACCACCGAAAACCCTAGGTTAGGCTCCAGAAACCACTGTTAGCACTAGATCGACGTTAAACCTAAAAATCACCAAAGAATTGTCATTTTCTCTCTACTTCATTTAAAATTTACCAAGTATACTATAGATAAAACTCAAAAATGAAATTTCCATTAATGAATAAAATCTTGCAAATGTTTTTAATTGTGCTACAGTGTTATGTTATCAGGCCAACAACTAAACTATTCCAACTAGGGAAAAACATAGATTTAGACTAGATTAAACCGGATAATAACTAATTTTCAACTTTTTATGTTAAAAGTTTCCATTTTTACCTTTTTGATATTAATAACATAACTTGAGAATTTATATTACGCATCTAAATGTAACACACGTTCGCGACAACACAAGCGCCTTTTGATCGCGCAAATGTACAGATGTTTGATTTCTTACTGTATTTTTGTTGTTGAACAAAGGGAGAAATATCTTCCTACTTATTAGTATTATTAATCGTTCATGCGAATTACACAATCTAATAAACCCTACAGCTAACATCTAAAACATTTTCTGTTAGCAAATTGGGAGCAGCAACGAAAACCTAACAAGAAAAATTGATTAAAAAATGTAAGGGGATACGTATAAAAGTGGGTCCGAATGTGGAAAGCAAACACGTGGCTATGTCTTGATTCATAAACACGGACCATTTTTAATTAGGGAACAAGATTATACGTCACTATGATTGTCTTAGTGCGAGCATTATCGACTTTATCGACTTTTGAGGACTTCACATCTCTGAGAAATTGACACGACGCTTGTGATTGTTAGTGTGTCTAAAGCATCCAAAAATAGTATGCTACGTGTTCATTGTTCATTAGGTAAATCTTATTTAAATATATTGTAACACCCGTCTCATCCTAACCCGAGAACGGCGTGTCACTTATCCTAACTTGCAGCTAAAGTAACTCCACATAACTAGTAATCCACTTGATTAATAATAAACTAAACTAATAAAAACCAGGATTCCAATAAACCGAAATAAACCGGGGTTGAAACCGCATAAATAAATAAAATCAATTATATTTCAAAAATAAATAAAACCCCAAAAACAACACCAGTCTCGTCCAGCTCATCCGACTACTCGTTAGCCACACCTGGAAGAAGGGAAAAGGAGGGGGTGAACAACTTGGGAGTCACTCAGTGAGGTGGGGAATGCTAGGGGAACCATAAGTCCGCAGACCCGGCTTAAGCACTTCAACCACGCAATCTAGTCCTAAAACACGCACTTCAACCACGCAATCTAGTCCTAAAACACGCACACACACAACACCTAATGCACCCAAGAAATCAAGCAAGGCCCTATCCTACATAATATATAATATGGCGACATAAGTGAGCGCCTACACCCCCCGAAGAGGCTTCCTCAGCATGGGATAAGTGCCCATACACACCGCCCGTAGACGCTTTATCGATCCAGACAGGGCTACGGAACAACAGATCGACTTGCCTCCGCACCCAACACAAACAAGACTCCGGGATACAGGCCTCCGTCCCCATATCCCTGCCAAGCCTACAAACACGACTCCGAGATTACACAATCCCTGCCAAGCCTCCTACATAATACACAAATATATATATATATATATAGCCACCCGCAGAACCCGAGAGCTATCCCACCGGAACCTCTGGTAACCTCGGTCTGCAGGACCTAGTCTTATAGAATCAACTCATTCGTTACATGCACATATCAATCTTGCGTAATTCTCAAATAATACCGGTTAATTTACCCTAATCTGACAATTAAACTAATAAAAATACTATGTGAGATTAGTCCTAACATTCATCTAAAATCAAGCAAGCAATCAAGACTCCAAANCGCGAGAAAGAGTGAATAAGGAAAGCCTGAGAAGTATATGGGTCTAGCCCTCACCTTTGCCACAAGTTTGAACTCTCAGCTTGACTGACTGTTGGTCAACCCCCGGAAAGAAAAAGATTGACTAGGAAACCCGAGTTAGACCTCACCCGGAAACCTGTCAAAAAAAGGAAACTTGCCCGAAAAGGAAACTTTCCTAAAATGGAAACTGCCAAATATGGAAACTTTCCATATTTGGAAACTGTCCAAAAAAGAAACTCGGGACCAGGCAAAACAAAACGAAAAATATGAAAAACTGAAGGAAAGAACCTAAACTAGCTAAACCGAGCCGAACCTATTAGATCAGAACAAACCGGCTAAACCGATTGAGACCGACGACCTAACAGACCCTAACCGGTCAGACCAACTAACCTAACTGAAGACAAAAAAGGAAAGAAAAGAAATGAAAGGAAATGATAGACTTACCGGAAAAAGCGTCGGAGCTCGCCGGGACCTTCCGGAAAATTGCCCGGCACGCCAAAAAGAACTCGGAAAGTTCACCGAAAAATCACGGGAACTCGCCGGAAAAGAACTCGCCGGAAAAGAACTCCGCCTAAGGCGGTGGCTAAAAGCCTTATGGAGGCTGTATGAGAAGCTGGCCTCTTTTGCAAGGCATTGCTTTGACTTGATGAAGAATAAGTGAAAGGGAGGAACTCTATTTATGGGGGAGGAAGGAAAGTTTGGGAAGCTGAAACTTTCGATGTAGGACAAAAAACAAAAATAAAAAATAAGATATGGACTTTGTTTGAAAATAAAAGGGTTTGCTGGAAAATTTAAAAAAATAGGCCGATTTGGATAGTTACGTATATATTATTATGTTTAAATGTGCTTACCTAAATACTGAGAAACCGGATTTCGTCGGCAGGTGTCTCTACCTTTTGCATTTTTTTTATGCTCGATCTATTATTCGTTATTTTGATGATTTCACATAACATTGAAATGTTGACCCACCATTCTAAAAGGTTTAGAAAGTAAGATATTTATGCCCCTTCTCCTGAAATTAGATATTACTATGCACTTTCTATATCGTTAAGATATTTCAATATTTAACGTTCGCAAAACTCGAATCCTTCATTAACTATTGCCAAAATTCAAAAACAAGGTCCTTGTAGGTTACACGAGTATGGAAATGAGATTATTTGTCAGTCAGGTCAGCTCTAGTCAGATCTTGAGTGTGATACTTTTTACGATAGCTTTACTGTCTACGGCTATATTTTAGTTCCGATCAAACTTTATTTCATATTTACTTTGCACAACACTTTTTAATTATTTCGTTGATAAATATACTTTCTAAAGACCATTATTTGTAGCCTAAAAATTTGGGCTTTACATGATTATCTATCTAGTTTAATATTAGTCAAATCTTAATTCATACAATTTATATATAAAGAAGAGATTACACCTAATCGACCACTAGAAAACTCAAACAGAAAAAAGTTACAGATAATTTATCTCGTCCCATAAATGTCAGACCTCACAAGTATTTTTATTATTTTCTTCTTATGCAAGTTGCTTTTACATACAATTCATGACAAGCACAAACAATATATATGTATGTATGTGTATATATATGTATATGTATATGTATATGTATATGTATATGTATATGTATATGTGTTCTTATTTTTGTCAATCAACAAATTTTTAATATTATAACACTCACACGGTTTATATATTATTAGATATGACAAATAATGATGAGTCCAACAACGATGGTGCCATGAATAATGGTACGACGAATAATCAGACAAGCGGAGTGACATCTTTTTTCAAAGAGAGGTAAAAAATCAGCATGTTTATTGTTTCAGATGCAAATTTAAAGCACTGTTAATTTATATAATTTAATTTGTGTCATAGATTAATATTAAATGAACATATGAACTTTCTCGATTGTTCATAGAGTTTTACTTAGCTCAATTAGATAAAGAAAATTGGGTAGAAAAGACCTTAACAAAAGAAGGCACAGTAACTGTGAGAAA
The DNA here is from genome assembly GCA_900406275.1 of Anastatica hierochuntica. Lineage (NCBI taxonomy): Eukaryota > Viridiplantae > Streptophyta > Magnoliopsida > Brassicales > Brassicaceae > Anastatica > Anastatica hierochuntica. The sequence goes on from OVAN01002928.1 coordinate 24,620, forward strand.
GAGCTTTAAAGAAGCTACTGGATTTGATTTGGCCTGGAAAATTTTGCAAATCATCATCGTAATTTGAACATTTGGTACGATTGCTACAATTGACTATGCAACTCTACTGGAGTGCATGATGATCGTACGACAAGAATAATCAACATGGAGAAAGAATGGTGGGAAGAACGAATACAAGTGAGTATTTATGTACTTTGAAAATATTTTTATTCATATTTTAGTGTATATATTATACTAATTATTTATATTTCTTTAGAAAAACGAAGTAGCTAAACGTTTTCGTAAAACATCATTAGCAAATAAAGATCTCTTGAAAAAATTGTTTAGTGGATCTCATATAGGGGTTGAAGACGGATGGCCGGTCGGAAATGGTATTGATGTGTATCGTCCGCAATATGGATATGATATTGAGACAGAATTTGATATGAACACGTCATACATTACTGAGGAGCCGACTCCGTCTTTATCTACTCCTGTAGATAGAGAAACTCAGAACATGCAGTCACCACCAAATATCATTCATCCACCTTCTGAAGAAAGAGCACATCGCGATCAACGAAATAAACGCACATTGCGATCAACGAAATAAACACACATTATCCAACAACGATAATTTGTTTGATTTATCAAAAGCTTTCCGTGAACGATCAAATGCAATCAAATTAGCAGCATCTGAGATGTCATCTTCTTTAGCATCTGATTTAACCATTGCTGCATGAAGACTACACCAAATATCAGAAATTGAATTTGGTTCATCATTCTATTGAGACGCTACTAATATACTCTTGTCTTTTATACATGTGGTGCAACTATTTTTGCAAATGGTAGATGATAGTAAAAATAATGATACTCAATTGTTATCACATCTACTAAATGAGTCTACGACAACAAATCAAATCGGACAACTATTGTGTGCTCATCCCACTCGCGGTCGTCAGTTTGTAGAAGAGCTAGTCCACGATCATCCTCAACAATGCCACTTTCTTCTGAGAATGCAACTCGAGGTATTTACTGGCCTATGTGATACTTTGGAAAAGAAATATCATATGAAACCATTTCAAAACATGACAGGGAAAGAGAGTGTGGCGATATTTCTATATATTTATGGTCATAATGTCACCCAACAAAGCAACATAAGAATGTTTGGACATTCTCAAGAGACCATTTTCAGAAAGTTTCATGAGGTTCTAAATTTCATGGAGCTTATGAAAGTTGATATGTATAAATCGGATCCTACTAATCTTACTGAAGTTCATCCTAAGTTGCAGCGTAATGGACATTATTGGCCTTACTTTAAAGGATTTGTTGGTGCTACGGATGGCATACATGTACCTGTTGTAGTTTCTAGAGGAGACCAACTACGATATTGGAACAGAAAAACAAATGCAGCATGAATATTCTAGTCGTCTGCAACTTGGACATGTTATTCACATACATATATGTTGGTGTGTTCGGATCTGCTCATGACGCAAAAGTAATTGCTTTGGCTATGGAAGGTGATCCTAATTTCTCACATCAACCTATAGGTAAATACTATCTTGTTGATTTAGGTTATGGTTTACGTTGTGGATATCTAAGACCATATAGACAAACTCGATATCATCCAAATCAGTTTCAAAATCAAGCACCACATGCTAACTACAAAGAAAAATTTAATCGTCGTCATGCTTCTCTTCGTTCTGTCATTGAAAGAACATTTGGAGTGTGGAAAGGAAAATGGAGAATAATGCAATATCAAGCAAGATACAACATCAGAACAACAAGAAAACTCGTGGTAGCAACAATGATGCTGAATAACTTTGTACAAAAAGTAACATACCAGATCGTGATTTTGACAATGATTAGAGGCAAGATAGTGATGACCAACCTACATTCGATGAGGAAGCTGAAACAGTAGAAGGAGAAGTGACTGGTTCTAGTCAATACATGGAAGGATTTCGAGATGAGATTACAATGAATTTATGGAACCGTAGGTAGACGTAAAATATATTTATTATTATTTCTACAATTCATAAGTTAGTACGTTTTCTATTTTTTTTTATTTGTGGATTAGTAAGTTTTTTTTAGAAATATTATTTTATAAATGTTTTATTTTGTGATATGTTATATGTTAGATAAATTATTCTATGAAAATAAGTTTTTAATTTTTTAATTTATCTAACTAAGAACTATATATAATATTCAACTATACTTACTTCTATTTAATTATATTGATTTACTTTTATTATCATAGCGATACAAATATTAATCAACAACATACAAAGTAAATTTTTACCAATCAGACTTTCACTTTGAAAATGTAAAACCTAAAATTCTACAGCTAGAACAGAACAATCTACAGCCAAAATTCTATAGCAAAAAAAGTTAAAGCCACAGCCGTAACCAATCAGGCCCCTGATTCAGTTCTACTTTTGAATAGGTGAGCAAGTTCAGTTCAGTTCAATTAATCAGTTTTTCCAGAGTGAACCAAAATGAATCATAATTTGTATCATTATCGCTACTGTTGGGGGGGGGGGGGGGGTNGAAAAACAAGAACAATTTCACTAAGTGTTTTAGGGTTTTGTAGAAAGAGATGAGCGAAAGAGTTGTAAAACGATATCTTTATTAATTGTGGGAAACGAAATTCGCACTGTTGATTATCGTAATAGAAGGAAAGCCAGAAAACCCTAACTTTTCCTGAGGTTCCGGATTTCTGCTAAACCAAACAACGACAGATCAAAGTACGAAATAACAAACGACGAAATCAAAGTAAAAGAGAATCGAAAATAAAAGTAGAGTAATAGAGATCTTATTCCGAATCTGCATTGAGCGTTACAACAGGTGATAAGCCGTGGCTGCGAGACCTGTTGGCGAGTATCCTAGTTCTAACAGCGTAAGACTTGCAAACCTAGTTGAGACGCAACTCGCTAACAATAATGAAAAATAAACCTAATTGCTCTAAGTGTGAATTGTGAAGAAGTTTTTTTTTTTTTGTCTCTCCCTCGTTCTTCTCCTTAGCCCCTCTTTTATATGCCTTTGTAAGTTGATCTTGTTTCCTTTTCCACCCTAGATATGAGCATATCCTTCTGCGGAAATATTCATTTTTTCGAGAATATTCCTTATCTATACGATTTTTCCATATTTATTTTTAAACTTTAACTTTATCGTGTTTTCCTTTTATCTTTCGCGGAACTCGGGTAAATCGTTGACGCAGTTGGGCCAATTCTTGTTCCGGAATCGTAAGTGGACTTTAAGCGCGTTTTGGGCCTTCCTGGGCCGTTTTGCGACTAAGTGATTTTTACGATTTCTTTCGGAGAAATCGTTCTTCGTACGATTATACGGTGATGGTTTCACGAAATGATAAGATCGATCATATAGTTAAGACAATGTCGGTTTTCGAGTTAATCGTTATCGTTTTATACGATCGATACGAAGTTTTTACGAAAAGAACAAGTCTTTACGATTATTGCCGCAAAACTTGTTTATTGAGATCTCTCGGAGGTCTCGGACATTGATTTCGATATTCTCACGTTTAGTTGCCCGCGAGTGATTGGACTTCGCGAAGCGATTGCCTATGGTAGGCTAGACGCGGAGCTTCGACATTTGGTCGAGAGGAGATTGAGTAGATGGCAAGAGCCTCGAAATTGATAGTCCTCTTACGATTTTCATTCTCGAAAGAGAGACAATGTTTCCGTTCCGCTTTTTAGGCATCGATTTCGTCGTGACCATTTTTGACCCCAACATTCATGTTAAAGAGAATCGATTACAATATGAGTTTTGGGTGTCAAAGTTTCGGATTCTTGAATTAGGGTTCTTCCCTTTGTATTTATAGCCTTTGAATTAGAGTATTTCCATATATTTTATGGATAACTTCTATATTCGAGTCTTTCTTACAGAAAGAAATGTTTCCCTAGATTCATTAAGACATTTGTCCTTATCTCTTAAGATTTTGACCGACTAAGAGGATATCCGCCCTACCTCGGCTATGACCTCGGCTTGGCGATGGTATCCTTGGCTATGACATTGGTTTGCTCTTACAACTAGGGGGTTCATTTATGTTTCCTTGGTCTAGGCTATGGTCGAAATCTAAGGGAATAAAATTATCCCCAACAGCTGCCCCCCACTCTTCATTTTTCACGTGTGGAATTTGAAGAGTATATCCTTTCTTAAGAGATTTTGGTTCATACCTTAGTTTGAGATCGACTTTGTAAAATAGAGAAAATAAGAGTATAGCTCAAGCCATGGCTCTTGTCGGCATTGTCAATTCTTCAGTGCTATGGCTTCATCCTTGGTGAGTCTCATTAGCGCTTAGCGGACAACATCGTTTTAGATGAACTCTTGGGCTTGAACTTCATGGCGTGCTCTAGGCTTCTCTTTTTGTCTTCGGCCCATTGATGAGGCTAGATTTCGCTAGTGATTAACTCTATTTCAAGTTTTAAATTTATAAACCTTAATAACTAACAATTTCCACTAACCGCAAGTACAAGACTATGTCGATTAGAGTATTTAAGGGTCGAACCGACGAGAACTAGAGACTCAAAGACAAGGAATACACAAAATCTCATGAGCTAACCAAATAAGAAGAGAGAGATGGTGACTACTAACTACTAAAGTAAATGCAAAGACAACCTAAAAAACTAAACAAGACTTTAAACGATGGAGAAGTGGAACTTGGATTGGCAATTGAGAAGGTGTAATCAAGTGGCTAACTAACAACAAAGGAGTCAATCAAAAGAACAAGTCTCACAACCAAGGAATCATTACTAGCCTAATCCCTTCTCATGTCAATAGGCCATTTCCAGATTGATTACATTCACTCAACTCTCGCTTGTTGCAACTGATAAATCAATTAGGAATCATTAAGAACAAATCCATATAGTCAGTAAACTCCCAAGCAATCAAATCTCGTTGGCTAAGCTAAGTTTAGCATGCTTTAAGTTCTCCTAGACATTTCATCGAACACCTCTAGGCCGTGAAATGCATACATATCAAGATCAAGTTTTTATCCTAAGTCTAGCATTAAGAATACCCAAGCCATAGAGATCTAAGTTCATTCTATCCTTAGACATCATTATCTAACCACCTAATTACTCCTTAACCTACCAACCCAAGATCCAATGTGTTTTACTCACTAAGGTCCATGGAAAACCAAGAAGTGTCACTTGCTTCTTGAAAGTCCATGCTTGAAGTGAGAAGTAGATGAGAAGAGATAACTGAAAGAAAAGAAATACAAAGAAATCCAAGAAAAATTCTAACTTTGTAAGAAAGGAAGAAAGTTGGATAAAGGGAGAAACTTTGATGGAGCACAAAGAAGAGCAATAGATTAAAGAGAAGAGAAACACATGAATGATTTAAATAGATTCAAGCATGAAGTATTTACAAATCTTTAAATCAATCTTGAAAACATGAAGAACAAACTAAAAACAAGAGCTTAGGTGGCATACATGTTTTTGGAGGCTTAGAGGATGTATTTATACTAAAAGGGGCGTGAGAGGGTGCTCTAGAAGCACTTTTTTACGTCAAGGTGGGCAATCGTCACCCGAAGGTAGGCTACCATCGACCTAGGGGTCAACAATAGCTCACCTTAGGAAGCAAAGCTGCTAAGGGAGGCAGTTGTCGACCCAAGGTGCCTCACTATCGACCTAGGGATATTGTTTGCATATACTCCTCTTCTCCAGTTGCACTTGGCTCTTGATTCTCTTTTTTTCTTCACCATATAATCATCAAGAATCCATCATCCCAAGCTCTCAAGTTGCTCATCCAAATGTTGTACCTACAAATGCAAAAGAATGCAATGCAAAGACGAAAATCCTAAACTAGACTCAACTTATAAACAAGATGGATTTTAACATCTAAATGCAATATTTACATCCTAAATGCAACCAAAATGCTACAGAAATGAGCTTTAAAATGCATGAAATCCTATGCACATCAACTCCCCAGACTTGTCCTTTGCTTGTCCTCAAGCAAAAAACAAAGACCAAACTCGGAAGTGAGGTTTGCAAGTGGGAAATCAAAACATCAACAGAAAAGAGATGCCTTATGCTCAATGTCCTAAAGATAAGTATCATAATGCATGGATCAGCAAAGATTCAATGTACTTCGCCTCATTCATCAAAAAACCATCTCTAGGAACCTAGGCTAAGCATCCACAAGTCACTTCCTCAACCAATCTCATTAAGAATCAATTAAGCTTTCATATGCGTTCTTTACTTATGGAAAAAATATCTAATCCATTTGTTTTGGTAAGAGAAAGGCTAATAATAAGAAGAAGTGTTTAAAGAGAAGGTTTCGCTCATTTCTAAAGGTGGTTTCTCTCAAATAGTAGTGCGAGACATTAGACAAAAGCTAGGTGGAGTCAAACAATTTATGCATATAAAGTCTTACTTCCCTCTAATGATTCCCATCCAAAAGTGCCTAAGTTTACTCATCTACCCTTTGTGTTTCCCACTTAAGTCCTTGAAACCAAAATCCTTACATCCAGTTAAGCTCTTTTTTCTCTTAACCTTCGTAACAACTAGAGACTCATTTTTATTTTGCACTTAGCTTCCAACCTTCTTTCTATCTTTCTAGAGC
>OVAN01002929.1:0-31173 GCA_900406275.1 Anastatica hierochuntica
TATAGGAAATAATTAAATCTATAAACTAATATAATACAATTATTTTTAGAATATTTAACTAAATTATATGTTTTTACCTAGATAATCTTTTCCGTAAAAAAGGTAATTATTGTTTTACAATAATTTATAATATATCGAGAAAACATTTATATGAAATATTTTTTGGTAGTATACTAGCATAATATTTTTGTAAACAAGATTCTTATTACTTATCTAATTAAAATTACAAAACGTTACAAGTTAATAATAAATTTTTTAAACATGTAACATAATATATTACGATTTAAATTCAAATTCNCAAATTCAATATAATTTATGCTTTGATTTAAAAGAAAATGTAATTTAAATTAACAGTTATAATTCTACAGTTTCATTTAACAATCACACTTTTATCACAATTAAAAGTAACAGTCAAATTCTCTACGGCCAAAATTCTTTACAGCCAAAAGTCTTTAAAGTCTACAACAACAACCAACAGCCAACAGTCACGCTCCTTACCAATCAGCCTCTAAATTTTGTTATTAAAAGCTTAAGTTAATCACAATAATAAGGAAGGACCTTTCGGTAAACAAAACACATGATAAGGTCAAGCTCCATTAATCGCTTTTGTTCACTCCCTTTGTATATATATAACCTCCAGGGTGATCGTCTTCCCCGCAACAACAACATACACACCAAATAAAACTCAAATAAATAATTTATGAATCTTTTCTTTTTGTCAAGAAATCTGTCTGCGAAATAGAGTCTATGGGAAACAGTTTAAGGTGTTGTTTGGCTTGTGTACTTCCATGTGGAGCCTTAGATTTGATCCGAATCGTACATCTCAACGGCCACGTCGACGAGATCACACGCCCGATGACGGCCGGCGAGATCCTTCAGGCGAACCCTAATCATGTCTTAAGCAAACCATGTTCTCAGGGAGTTGTCCGTAAGATCTTGATCTTGTCCCCTGAATCTGAGCTTAAACGTGGAAGCATCTATTTTCTTATCCCGGATACTTCTTTGCCGGAGAAAAAGAAGAGAAAAGATCTCCGGCGCCGGAAAAAGGCTCTTGAAAACGTCAACAGTGATCATGCGAGTACTAATAAGGATATGGATCGTCATTGTTTGACGTTGTGTGAGAAATATTTGGAAGATGTTATGTTGTCTTCCTCGTCGTCATCAATGAAGATGTCTCCGCCCGATAAAGAAAATCGTCACCGTCGGAGACATAGTCGGTCGGCGTCGGTGTCCACATGGCAGCCTCACCTTGATTGCATCACTGAGGATCTTTAGTTTTACCTGTAGTTTTTGTTTAATCACTCTTATGTTAATTTTTTTTTTAATTCTTTGTTTTTCTTTTTTGGATCCTGTAATCGGATTTTTTTTTTTGTCATCCCCCAAGGGGAAATTTCATTCATTTATTTATGAAGTTAAAAACAAAAAGACTACGTGATGTACTAATGTGGATAATATCTATGTTATACTGATGATCCAAATATCAGTCCCGGACAAATTCCTAAGTTACGATCAATACTATATAAAAACATGTCCTGATCATCTGCAGGTTGTATTAATACTAAAATTTTAATAAGGTAAAGAAAAGGATTGTTTAATCGAACCAGATAATAATACCAAATGGGTAAAATCCTATGTACATATTGACAGAAACTATTATGAAATTAATCAATATATTTATTGATAAGATATATTAATAAAATTGCATCCAATAATATGCAAAAAAATTGTCCATCTAGACTGTGGTACCATGCAATTTGGATTAGAATATACGAGCAGACTTAACTCGAAACCCGTTCGTGAAATTGTTCATCTATCTTATTAAAAAAAAATACACATTTCACTTTATGTGTGATATTTTAAATAATGTATTTCTCTTTTAGTTTACCATAGATCTATTAAATATCTTATTAAATATATATAATGAATTAAAAGAAATAAAATCAATACTATAAAAGTAGAAGACGCCTCTCCACGTGTTGACACGTCAGCATTTTCATACTCTAATATAACGCCACATTATCAAAAAATAATAATGAAGGGTCAATCAAAACAAGAGGTTAATACACCTCATGTTTTTCAATTTTAAACACAAAAATTAAATGTCTTTTTTGTCTCTAATTTATATTTAATATTAATTTTGTCAAAATAAGACTAATAATTAAAACTCATACATTTTCACATCATCAATATAATGTCGCTTATATATTAAAAATATTCAAGTCTTAACAATTTTAACTAAATATTGTTCGAGGTGTTTTTCCGACTTTATTAGTTCTTTTGTATATAGTAATTAGATTGAAAGTTTTGAAATATAATTAATTAATATTTTATTTGCTCTGTCATTTGTTTCTAAAGATAATTCAAAATTTTCAATTTAACCTGAACTCGCTTTTTACAAAATTATATTAGAAAGATCCAAAAATAGTTAGAAATTTCAAATATTTGTAGTTTTAGTTTGAATTAAAATGAAGTTTTGACCACTATAAAAGAATAGAATAAATAGGAGGAAATATATTACGGATTGACGACGATGACACAAAATGATATTGTTAATGTATTTATACTAAATTGCATACCTCTTCTTATATACGTATTTTAATCATGTAATAGTTGATAAAATAAAAAACAACTCGCAACATCGTGCGGGTAGCAATCTAGTTTACTATAATTTCTCTTCCACATGAAAGATTCTCCAAGATATTAAACTTACTCGAACTTCTATATGTCTTATAGTATGTTTTTAATTATGATGTATAGTCTATGCTTAAGAGTATTATATTATCTTTTTCATTTAATATAATCTTACTCTGATTTTTTTTTACATTGACGTATAAATATTAGGGGTGGACATTCGATTTGGTTCGGTTAATTCGGTTCCTAAATTTTGCAACCATACTAGAAACCGAAAGGTTTTCGGTTCGGTTCGATTCAGTTTCGGTTTCAGTTTAGGTTTGGTTCCAAATAAAAAAGTAACCATTTGGGTATAAAATTTCGGGTAATTTTGGATATTTTGGTTATTTATGGATATTTTCGGGTACTTTTAAATATTTTTAAATATTTTTGGGTAATTTTAAATATTTCAGTTCTTTTCGGTTACCCAAAAAAATTTTGTTCGGTTCGGTTTCGGTTCTTTTTGTTCTCAAAAATTGAAATCGTTCGGGTATTTTTTTAATTTTTCGGTTTTGGTTCGGTTTCGATTATCGGTTTTTTATTCGGTTTTTCGGTTCCGGTTAATTTACCTATCCCTAATAAATATAATCTATCTTATTAAAATTGAAGTACACAAACTTTTTATGTGAGTTTTTTTAATTAAATATTTATTAGAAATTTTATTAAGTGTGTATCTAATGAACATGAGTATCTTTAAATATGAATAACATTGGAATATACCAATATCTTTTTCATATAATTATAACATTATAAATATTTTTATTATAAAATTTGTTTCAAAAATAAAATAAAAATTTATAAAGTGATATAATTTATAATAACCTATAAAATTTATAAAACTATATAAATTTAACTTTAGTATTTGATATTTAAAAACAACAATAGTCCAACGGATTTTGTTTCACGATAATCTAGATATTATCCGAACTGAACTCATACCCTAATACGTACGGTGTCCAAAAAACACCAAAAATTCAAAAATCTCAAACTTAAACTTGAATATGGGATTCCAAATAACTGGAAAGTTGAAAATTTTGAACTTGAATTCGAACATGAAATTCGAAATAACCAAAAATTCTTAATTTGATACTCGCTCAATTAAACATGATCAATCATACATTAAATACATAAAAATTAAGAAAACATATGCGTTGTTGCGCGGATCAAACTCTAATTATAATTAAATATATCGATTGATTGATATTTATTTATAATATAATTAAGATTAAAATATAAATGATTTCTATTTTAATTTAGCGTGAAGGAAAAAATTTAGTGATTTGTCATGTCATGATGGAAGAGGCGAGAGTCCACGGGAAATTAAATTGGAATATACATTATTATTGAACAAAAAGAAAGTGATGGTCCAATCAGTTCAATTATAAATTTAATAACTTTCATTAATTAAGCTATATGGTCATTGATTAAACAACAAAAGAATTCATTAGATCATTAGAAAACTGCATGTTCAGCTGTAATGCAATGTATTTAGACCAGTTGGTTTAATTTTAAAGTCTCGGTGGTTAAATAAAATTATTATTTTGATTACTATTGTTAATAATGCGACCTCAAGACGGCTGATTAAGGATCCAAAGAAAAGAGTGTACAAGTAAAGGCAATCATGCAAGTTGACACATGCAGGTGTAGCCATGTAGGTGGACCGATTGAAAAGCCTTTGAAGCTGAAAAACAAACAACCCAACTATACCCTTCAAATAATATAAAACTAGAGTTGAATCCATGTTGTACGTAGATATATTTTTGATTATACACACATTTGATTGTATACTATTTTTACATATAGTTATTATTTTTAATTTTTTATTTGACAAAAATTTTATTTATGATAAAATTAAATTTATTAATTGAAAATATTTGTAACTAACAAACATAGTTTTGTTTTTTATATTGTTTTTAGACTTTATCATAAAACATTATTTGCTTATCTGAATTAATAATATTTTTGATACATTATTTTTGAGAATTTGTTATTTGAAATATGTTTATATGAATGAGATGATCTCTTTACATGTAATTTTTTAACAACCAAATCTTTACTCCGAGATTTAAAAATATAATTGTTGGAATATTTAGATATTCAATGATAAAAAATGAAAATGACTTCATTAGGTACTAGTTAGTTGGTCCGTATAATATGCAGACATTAAAATTTTGTAAATTATAGATTTGATATGTAAAAATTTTCGACTTTCTAAATTTCCAACTGATATGATATTGGACCAAAGTGATGTTTTGATGTTTAAACTTAAACTCTCTTTGGTTTCAATTTATTTCAATATAATTAGATGTTTAAAAATGATATCTTAAAATTTTTGGCTTTTAAAATTTTAATCATGTGATTTTAATTTAGACAATACAAATTATTATATGAATTTTAAAATAAGATAGTGCACATTCTATTTTGCATATCCTGTATAAGATATAAATATTTTACAGACCCCTCAAAAATATAATCCTAAATACTATATTACTCCATCGACATACCCATCAGCTATTACATTTTGGGTTAAACTCCAGGATATCCCACTGCACTTGTGGAAAGAGAAGACGGTTAGGACGGTCGGTAAAGCTATAGGAGAGGTCAAAGAGGTAGATGCGGATACAGGCAGTGTGTATGTAATTATTGACGGTTTAAAACCATTAGTTTTTACCACGATAGTGCCCTTCAAACACGGTGAAGAAATTGAAGTCGGACTGATGTATGAGACGCTAAATGGCTTCTGTACACACTGTAACTTACTCACGCATGATGTGTCGATGTGTCCGGAGCTTCCCGAGAGTCAACAGCACCAGCAGGTTCGGGAGATTAAGGAACCGCCAGCTGGAAACAAAGGTTATGATGGGTTTGCTCGCGAAGAAATGATCAGGTTACCCGTTAAACGGGCTCTTGATATGGACTTAGTGGACAATATGGATCGGATGCCACATGGTCGGGAAGGTCGTCTCAAAGTTTATGGATCCTCCTCTGTGAATCGTGAGTCGTATGCGGATCAAGTGAAAAAAACGAGAGGGCTACGGTGGCGGGAATCGGGTTTTCAAAGCTAAGCATTATAAGGGAGGTAATAGTCGGTTTCACTCTAAGGAATCTCAGTCACAAGAACCTACTAAACTTTACGTTCTGAAGCGTCAGAATACTGGTTGGCCGCAGCCTCTATACGCGGCCAGAGCTGGATCCCGGATGATTCGACGGTTTTGCCGGAGACTTTGGCTCCGAAAACTTTGAATCATGATAAAGGTAAAGCGGTTGCAGTGGCAGAAGCGAATGATAATGGGAAGTTGATGGTAACAATGGAGGATAATCTCGTTGATAAGGATGATCTTCTAATGGAAGATGGTGAGATGATAGGTGAAAGTTTATTACAGGATAATGTTGCTGGTGAGAATCAGACAGACTTGGTTTCGGATCATCAGATGGAGTTTGGGGCCCTGGAAGAGTTTTCAAAACCCATGACAGAGGATAGGCACCTCACAGATAGTCATAATGGTGACGAGGGGGATGCGATGGGAGAGACATTGGCTGGTCTCGATCTTCCAGGTAATGTTCATTATAATCCTAATACTTTGTTGGGCGTAGCTAAGCTAGCTGTTGGATTAAGGGGCATTGAGTTGAATAATGGAAAAAAAGTTTGGGCAAGGGTACCAAGAGCCCGAGGAGATTTAAAGGAATGAGTTCAAAGAAATTGAATAAATTGTTGTTGGTTTCACCTAGAGAATGTTTGGGGACTAAGGGTAAAAATACTCGGATATCATCGCATTCTAATTCGTTGATATCTTGTATTGCAGGGACAAAACAAGTGGCGAATGCGTCTAAAGGAGGTATGCGGGGTTCGGGAACTTCCAAGTTAACGAAGAAAGGAATGATGGCTTCCCTAAATCCACCGGCTCATACGTGAAGATCTTGAGTTGGAATTGTCAAGGCTTGACAAGCGACTTGACGGCGGATAGTTTAAGAGATTTATGGAATAAGTTTAAGCCTGATATTGTATTTCTATCAGAAACTAAACAGTCTTCTTTTTATTTAAAGAAATTTCAGTTGGAATTTGGTTTTAATAATTTGTACACAGTTGATCCATTGGGATTAAGTGGTGGTCTGACTATTTTTTATAATAATGAAATAAAAATTGATGTCTTATCTTCTAGTTATCGCATAACTGATGTTAACGCTTCTATTTATGGTTTCAAGGTTTCAATCTTATTTGTATATGGTGAGCTGGTAGCGGCGAATCGCTATGTTGTATGGGAAAAATTGATGGAGATAGGAGATACCAGAAATAAACCTTGGTTGATGATTGGGGATTTGAATGAATTAACCGGAAATCATGAGAAAAAGGGGGTAAAATGAGATCCGCGACCTCTTTTGTCCCTTTTAACCACACGCTATGTCATTGCGGAATGACAGTATTTCCGTGCGCAGGTGATCATTTCTCTTGGAAAGGTACGAGAAGTAAACAAACGGCGCGATGTAAGTTGGACAGAGCGGTCGAAAGCGAGGATTGGCATAACGTCTTTGGGCATTCGAAGGTGGAATATTTGGCGAGGATCGGGTTGGACCATCGCCCATTCTTGTTAAAGTTTAATTACAAAAAAGAGAAGTTTTTCAAAAATTTCCGTTTTGACAAACGATGGATAGGGAAGGAAGGTTTTGCGGAGGTTATAGAAAATGGATGGAAACGTACCCGGAATTTCAGAGAACCAGTTTTTGTTGAAAAATTCTAAATTGTCGAAACTCAATTTCATGGTGGAGAAAAGACAATTTCCCACCAAATAAAGAAAGAACAGATGCTTTAAAGGCTAAGCTGGAAGAAGCTCAAAATGATGATACGGTCTCCCCAGATATCATTGTGGACATTAAAAGAAAACTCCAAGAAGCTTACAAAGATGAGGAAATCTACTGGAAACAAAAGAGTAGGAATTTATGGTTAAAGGAGGAGGATAAAAATACGAAAATTTTCCATGCATCGACAAAACAACGGCGAGCGCGTAACCGGATTTCAGGACTGTTTGGTTCACAGGGTTCTTGGGAAGAATCACCAGAGCGAATGGAGAGTATAGCGATAGAGTATTTTAATGAACTATTTCAACCTACGGTGACTGGGGATTTTACTGGGGTTCTCGAAAATGTGCAAGCAGTCATTACAGAACGAATGAATCAGGTACTGGTTAAGAAAATAACGGAGCCGGAGGTGAGATCTGCTCTCTTTGTTATGCACCCGGAAAAGGCCCTTGGGCCTGATGGGATGACGGCTCTGTTCTTTCAACGTTATTGGGGGGTTTTAAGGGAGGACCTCGTTAAGTTGATTAGGGAATTTTTCAGGTCTGGTCGTTTTGATACACGTCTAAATGAGACAAATATTTGTCTCACCCCAAATACGGATCAACCTAAGCAAATGGCGGAACTAAGACCAATCAGTTTGTGTAATGCGGGGTACAAAATCGTCTCAAAAATATTATGTCTCAGACTAAAAAAGTTTCTATCGGCTGTCATTTCAGAGACATAATCGGCATTTATGTCCAGAAGGTTAATTACGGATAATATATTGATTGCTCAGGAGATGTTCCATGGATTACGCACGAACCAAAATTGTCGTCATGAGTTCATGGCCATAAAGACAGATATGAGTAAAGCCTATAACCGGGTTAAATGGCCTTTTTTGGAAGCGATTATGTAGAAATTAGGATTTGATCAGGTGTAGATTTCTTGGTTAATATGGTGTGTACGGTCGATGTCTTATAAAGTTCTTTTCAATGGCCGACCAACGGGAAACATTATCCCACAGAGAGGTCTACGACAGGGTGACCCATTATCGTCATACCTTTTCATTTTATGCACGGAAGTTCTGATTGCGAATATTAAACGTAAGGAAATGGATAACGTTTTAATTGGAGTTAAGATCGCGCAACAGAGCCCAACGATCTCACACTTACTATTTGCTGACGACAGTTTTTTCTTCTGTAAAGCAGAGGAGACACAATGTCAACCCATTATGGATGTTCTACAGGAATATGGGGTTGCATCAGGACAAGTTATTAATTTTGATAAGTTGTCAATTATGTTTGGTCAGAATGCCCCTGATCAGACTAAAGCCTTGGTGAAGACAAAATTGGGTATTTCGACAGTAGGGGGCATGGGTAATTATTTGGGAATTCTAGAAAGTTTGGACGGGCCAAAAAGCCAAATTTTTAATTTTGTAAAAGAAAGGCTAGGAGAAAGAGTCAATGGATGGTAATCCAAATTTCTCTCAAAAGGTGGTAAGGAAATTCTGATTAAAATAGTTGCTCTAGCGCTTCCTAACTATGGCATGTCATGTTTTAAGCTTCCACACGGGTTAATATCACAGTTAACGACTGCGATTACTAATTTTTTGTGGAGCTCCAATGGATGTAACCGCGGTCTCCATTGGGTTGCATGAGACAAATTATGTATTCCAAAAATGGCAGAAGGTTTAGGCTTCAGGTCTCTATATGATTTTAATACGGCCTATTGGCCAAACAATTATGGAGACTAATACAGTTTCCAGGTTCACTGGTTGCTCGAGTATTACGGGGTAGGTATTTCCGGAATGTACATCCCTTAAATGCTAGGATAAGGATTTAAGAGTTGTTAAAAAAGGGTTTAGAATAAGGATTGACTTTGGAATCAATACATCTGTATGGCATGACCCATGGATACCGGATGAGTTTCCAAGACCGGCAAGGGGTCGAGGTAGTGTATGGCATCCTCGGTTACAAGTACAACACCTAATTGATCCTCAGACAAGGGAGTGGCATCTACCAATATTATATGAATTTATGGATCCGCAGGATATAGGGTTAATTAGGGGTATACAACCAAGTCGGTTTACAACTGACGATGGTTTAGTGTGGCACTACACTAAATCAGGACAATATACGGTTAAGTCGGAGTACAAAACTCTGAATTCAGAAGTGGTAAATCGGGTTAACAATAACGGCTGGGGACCGGGCTTGGAGGCTTTGAAAGCTTTCCCATGGACGATAAAGTGTCCACTGAAAATTCAATACTTCATCTGGCAAATCATTACTGGGAGTTTGGCAGTGACGATAGCATTAATTGGTAGGGGTGTCCCTTGTGACATCATGTGTAAACGTTGTGGTCTTTCTGAGGAGACAATCAATCATGTCTTCTTTGAATGTGATTCACTTAGACACATTTGGAATTATAGTAGAGATCCGGCAAATCCAGAAAGATTTCCAACAAGCTCTTTATTTTCCAATATGGATTACCTTTTCTGGCGTAATCCTGGACGAAACCAAGCGAAAGCTGGTCTCTTCCCATGGGTCTTATGGTTAATCTGGAAGGCCAGAAACCAAAAAGTTTTCCAAAGAGTCCAAATAGAAGTTGATGAGATTCTTAAAAATTCAGAGACTGATTTACTCTATTGGGAGGAAGCACAGACTACTCCTAATATGGCTAATATGGTTGATGAGCGGGTAACTTTGGAGGGCACAAGGCCAAATGGAATGCGGTGTTGTACAGATGGCTCGTGGAAATCATCAGAACCTTTTACTGGATTAGGTTGGATTTGTTACGATAGGGACAATTCGGTAGTTCTAGTTGGAGCAAAATGTCTTCGCCGTAGCCTTTCTCCTTTGCACTCGGAATTGGAGGCGCTTTTGTGGGCCATGTCAGAATTGATACTTAGACGAATTGATTGTCAGATATTCGAAACCGATAGTATGGAGCTACTGACGATTCTTCAAAACCCGGACGACTGGCCAGCTTTCTACACTTACATCCAAGAATTCCAACGCATTCGTGGTCATCTACAAGGATTCGATTTATCCAAAATCTCGCGCACAAAGAATACACACACAGACAGCCTAGATCGAGGATCTCGTAGTTTAAATTGTGATTATATTTTTGTAGAACCCTCTCTTCTGAATTGGACAGCCAATTACGGAAGGACTCTCTGATTTAGTGTTTGGTTGAAAAAATATACTACATTACTCCGTTTAGCATATCTTGGGTAAGATTGAATATTTTACGGATGTTGACATTTGACCCCGCTAGAAATTATAATATTAAATTTTAAATTATTTTATTCATGACTACAAATGTCGATCCATTATTTAGTAAATTTATTTTCTGTATAGCTATCAAAAAGTAGAAGATATGACACTTTATTAGTTCATAACTTCGTATAGTTTTTTTGTTAATCAAAATATACAAGATTTTAATAATTATTTAAATATAATAAATTTTATATAAAGTATGATTGATTTATTGAGTAACGTTAATTTACTTTTTAATTTATTTTATTATTAGATATATTTATCTTATATAATATTTAGAATTATATATATATATATAATTTTTTATTAAAAAATCAAATATATCAAATATACAAAATAACAAATCAAGGATAACCATGATTTTTTAAGATAAATATTTTTGAATATTTTCTTTATTAATTTTGTTTTTTTACTTATTATTTTCGTTTTTGTTTTAAAAAAATAAATAAATTTATGAATAACTTTTTTTACTAATCAAATAGTTCATTAAGGGCAACATAGTAATCAGCCAATCTAATTTTTAATCTCGTACAAACTGACTTCATACTTAATATATAAGATAATAAAAATTAAATGATAAGGTAATGAAGATTGTGTTTGTTCAAAAATAAGAATCTTTATTTATTTATCAAACATTTATTAAAAATATTTTAGATTGAATTTTTTTAGAAAATTACTATAAAAATATTCTGATATTTTATTCACTTATAAACATATATGCTAATTTGGTGGATTATTTTAATATTTTTGTTTAAATTTGTAAATATAGATAGTTGTGATTATTTTTGTCCAATTTAAATTAGCATATCCATATTTTAAATACAATCAAACCATGTATTAAACAAAATTTATTTAAATCATTTACATATATTTTACATTAGATTTTTTATATGTATTCTATTAAAATATTTAGTTAATACCAGATAAATAAAAATATAGTAATATTACACTAATTTAATTAATGATATATTTTCCTATGTTACACAAAAAGTTATGCAAAGAAACTGAACCCGGCAATCCGAACTAAACTCGAAACTGAACTCGAAAAAATATATGAAAAAATTCGTTCGGGTTTCATGGTCATGAATTTTAAGTTTCGGGTTTTATCCGAACTGAATCCAAAACCCAAAATAGTATATGGATGCCCCAAACTTTTACACACACATATATTTACATCCCTACTCTTATATCCTTTATACTCATATAATTGCTTTTAGTAAACAAAAAATCCCGATCCCAAATTCTAAAACATCCGAAAAAATAAAAAATACCAAGTCGAATCCAAACAAAAAAATCTGAAATATCCGAAAAAATTGGAGAAAGCTAATAAAACCTGAATCTGAATCCGAAAAATCTAAAAATACTCGAACCCAAAAAAGTATTGGATCTATCCGAGTTTTAATAGTTTTATAAAACGCAACTCAAACCCGAAAAACCCAAACCGAACATGAATTTTTCAAAAACACAGATGGATACTATAGAGTTGGAGTTCGGGACCCGACCGTCACCCGATCCGACCCGAAGCCAAACAGAACCTCGAACGACCAGGCTTACTTTACACATGTGCATTTCTACTAAAATAATATAATTTTCATATATACTACAATATAGATACATCAAAACCAATTTATTATAAGACCAATATATGATTGAATCTATAGTCTTGTATTTAACACTATTATATATTTATCAATACATATATGTTAAAATGTTAATCGTTTTATGTTATGGAAGTCGAAAATTCTATTTTCTTAGACGCTCATGTTATATTGTATTGTTAAATAATCAATATATATCAAATATATAAAATAACTCATCAAGGATAACCATGATTTTTTAAGATAAATATTTTTTGAATATTTTCTTTATTAATTTTGTTTTTTTACTTATTATTTTCGTTTTTGTTTTAAAAAAATTAAATAAATTTATGAATAACTTATTTTACTAATCAAATAGTTCATTAAGGGCAACATAGTAATCAGCCAATCTAATTTTTAATCTGGTGCAAACTGACTTCATATTTAATATATAAGATAATAAAAATTAAATGATAAGGTAATGAAGATTGTGTTTGTTCAAAAATAAGAATCTTTATTTATTTATCAAACATTTATTAAAAATATTTTAGATTAAATTTTTTTAGAAAATTACTATAAGAATATTCTGATATTTTATTCACTTTCAAACATATATGCTAATTTGGTGGATTATTTTAATGTTTTTGTTTAAATTTATAAATATAGATAGTTGTGATTATTTTTGTCCAATTTAAATTAGCATAACCATATTTTAAATACAATCAAACCAAGTATTAAACAAAATTTATTTAAATCATTTACTTATATTTTAGATTAGATTTTTTATATGTATTCTATTAAAATATTTAGTTAATACCAGATAAATAAAAATATAGTAATATTACACTAATACAATTAATGATATATTTTCCTATGTTACACAAAAAGTTATGCAAAGAAACTGAACCCGGCAATCCGAACCAAACTCGAAACTGAACTCGAAAAAATATATGAAAAAATTCGTTTGGGTTTCATGCTCATGAATTTTAAGTTTCGGGTTTTATCCGAACTGAATCCAAAACTCAAAATAGTATATGGATGCCCCAAACTTTTGCACACACATATATTTACATCCCTACTCTTATATCCTTTATACTCATATAATGCTTTTATTAAACAAAAAATCTCGATCCCAAATTCTAAAACATCCGAAAAAATAAAAAATACCGAGCCGAATCCAAACTAAAAAATCTGAAGTATCCGAAAAAATTGGAGAAAGCTAATAAAACCTGAATCTGAATCCGAAAAATCTAAAAATACTCGAACCCAAAAAAGTATTGGATCTATCCGAGTTTTAATAGTTTTATAAAACGCAACTCAAACCCGAAAAATCCAAACCGAACATGAACTTTTCAAAAACACGGATGGATACTATTGAGTTGGAGTTCGGGACCCGACCCCCACCCGATCCGACCCGAAGCCAAACAGAACCTCGAACGACCAGACTTACTTTACACATGTGCATTTCTACTAAAATAATATAATTTTCATATATACTACAATATAGATACATCAAAACCAATTTATTATAAGACCAATATATGATTGAATTTGTAGTCTTGTATTTAACACTATTATATATTTATCAATACATATATGTTAAAATGTTAATCGTTTTATGTTATGGAAGTCGAAGATTCTATTTTCTTAGACGTTCATGTTATATTGTATTGTTAATTAGATAATAACAAATGTTATAATTATTTCTAATGAGTTGTAAATAGGTCCAAATTGAAATGATAATTTTTTAAGTAAATAAAAAGTAAATTTCTAAATTAATATAGTAGATTCTAAATCATTTGACGGGCAAAGAAAGTTAGTGTTGTCAAAAAAAAAGTTTGTACAAATTTAAAGTTAGACAATATTCTCTCTATTTCATTTTAAATGATATTTAGAACTAAAAAAACATAAATTAAGAAAGTACAAATTTTCATAAAAAAGTTATTTCGTTTTGCATAAAAATATCATTTAATAAAACTAGTTCAACCAATAAAAACATTTATAGGTCAAAAATTTCAAATAATATTAAAATTTTACAGTATTACATATTAAATATTTTAAAATAAACTTACTCCTAAACCATCACTTATTATAAAACAGAGGAAGTATGTTCGAAGAAGAAGCATTATTTAAGTGTAAGGTTTTAAAAGAAAGGTACTATTCATTACTATTTTGTCTTTGGTTCTTGCTAGCGGTGGGTACAGTTCCATCTCATATTGTTCCGTCACGTTCTGTCTCGAATCGTTTCGTTCCGTTCTTATTCCAAAATTGAAGTGAGATAGAAATGAGACAAGCTTTCAATTCCTGAATGGAAACAAAAAATGACATAGCGGGAGTGAAAATTTCCGAACTCCCGTTTGTCCCGAATAAATATGTTAGTGTAATATATATATATATATATATATATATAATAAGTATGTAACTATCATACAATTAATATAACAAATATTATTAATAAAATTTTTAAAATTACATACATAATAAATTGTAAATGAGAAATAATGTTGAATAAAATAAATTCATGTACATTATTTTATTTATTTCAAGTGTTAGATGTTGTTTATTATTTTAGTTAATATTGAATGGTTTATTAATTTCTTGTTTCAAATTAAATTTTTTGTTATTGCCACAAAAATAAAATTTGTTATCATTAATATTTCCATGAGCATTTTACGTATTTATCATAATATATTTTATTAAAACTCGAGTGACAGATAAATTATTAATGTATTTTGATTTTTTTAATATTTTCGGAATTTTTGTTCTGTTAAGGTCCCATCTCATCCCATTCTCGTTACGTCCCGAAATTGAAATGGAACACAAACGGGATATTTATTTTGGCTCCCAAATTTCTCGTCCCGTTCCGTTTCCGCAATGTCCCGTTTCGAATTCTCGTTCGTCCATCCCTAGTTTTTGCTGATGAATTTTTTTATTCATGTACTCTTCTAGTAAGCAAATTCCTTCTCATTTTTTGTGTGCTATTTTTTGTTTGAAAAAATGTTAAATGAAACTTTTTGTTTAAATTTTTTTCGAGAATTTTTTTTTTTAACTTGATATATAATTCTAAATCAAAGTTAACAAGACATATAGTAACAATTCTGTTTGTATTCTGATACTATTTTTCAAACTTAATTTTTTGGTTTTCTCCGATATACATATTTTTTTTTATTTTTTTCCTCATTTATTTCTAACCATATACTATTTCTTTTTTAATAGTAAACAACAATGCAATTGATCCGTAAATTTTACTTGTTGTGCTCTATTTTGTCATGCTAAATACCTTCTTCATATTTATCTGCTTTTGCACCTTCTTGAATGGCTAACTGGTAATGCACCCGTGATAATTACCCCTTACTATTTCATTTAACACCTTGTTCAATTTTTAATTATACTAGATAAGGTTATGTACAATACAGGAAAAATTAAGTATAAAAATATCATTAAAAATTGAGAGTGTAAAGTTGAAATTCATGTAACTATAACCGCTAATTTAAAATATAGATTAAAATTATTCTTAGTAATTGAAAATTATGAATTACAACCAATAGCATCCACACTAATCTTAAATTTTTAATATCATGTAAAACAACGTTTTTAATTAAATATTATAATTTTATCATATTGCATATATAACAACTAATAATATTAAATGTTTTAATAGAAGTAAAATATTTAATATTCAACGTTCATGTTTTATTAAAATAGAAAATTTACTAATTTATGTAAAATAGAAAATTTGCTTACACGAAATTGGAAATTTCAAATATTTGACACATGTCAGTAATCCAATCAGTTAGTGACACGTGTCAAAATCTCATGAGTTATAATTTGACGACGTGTCAAGTTCACGTCAAACACGATCAACTTTATATAATAAGATATAATATACACATGCAATTAAATCACCCCACTATAAGTAATTAACCTCATTATTCCAAATATTTTTATCATAATTAATTTCCATGTAAATATTTCAAGTACATGTAATAATTATGTTGATGTAGATTATAATCTACAACTTATTTGATGTTTCATGATGTTAGATTTTTTAGACCCGTAAAAATATAGTACATCTAAGTAAATGATATTTCTATATTAAGTTCTGTATTGTTTTCCGGACCAACGTGACTTACTGGTAAAGGACGAACACTTTTCTGGTGACACGTTGCGAGTACAAACTCTGCCAGACGGAACTACAGTACGTTGTCTCTGGACACTCACACGGATATGGACTCTTGCTTTCGGCCCATTTGAATACCCAAAAAGATTAGAATGGGTCACTTAAAACATGTGATTTACTGTTGAGTTATATAAAAAATAGGTTCTCTGTTGTTGACTAAACATGTTTTTTTTTAGTTTATAATATTGTTTAGAAGTTGTGTTAGTCATCATATTTTGATATTTTATTATTTTCATATAGTTGTTACATTCCATAAATTTTTATTTTTGTGATATATTAAAATTACTATTTAAGAATTGTTTCTTTATTTATAAAAAAAAGTTGTTTCTTTTGATTTGATGATCTATAGGCTTTTAGCGCGCTACAATTTCATGATGTTATTTTTGTTTACATATAGTTGTTACTTGCATTGTTTCTGTTAAGCTTAATTTGATAATTTATAGGTTTTTAGCGCACTATCAATTATCGTGGATTTGATCCCTACGCATTATTGCGACGTTATAGACTTATAAGTAGGTTTTAATTGGAATAAAATTTGGTCACACATTATTTGGCCAACCTTTTCAATCTTGCTCTCGGAGTTTGTGAAGCTCAAATCCTTCGTATGGTTTAATGGATTTGATCCTTACGCATTATTGCGACGGTATAGACTTATAAGTAGATTTTAATTGGAATAAAGTTTGGTCCCACATTATTTGGCCAACCTTTTCAACCTTGCTCTCGGAGTTTGTGAAGCTCAAATCCTTCGTATGGTTTATCTCTTGTAAGTTCTATGTTGTTGTCCGAACCAACGTAGCCTACTCGTAAAGGACAGACAGTTTTCTAGTGACAGGTTGCGAGTTCAAACTCTGTCAGGCGGAACTATAGTACGTTGTCTCTGGACACTCACACGGATATGGGCTCTTTCTTTCGGCCCATTTGAATATCTAGAGAAAAAGACTATCCGTGAGCTGCTCCTCCCCAAAAAGATTAGTCTGGATCAATTAAGACATGTGATTTACTGCTAGGTTATAAAAAAAAAGGTTCTCTGTTGTTGACTAAACATGTTTTTTTTGTTTTTTTTAGTTTATAATATTGTTTAGAAGTTGTGTTAGTCATCATATTTTGATATGTTTTATTATTTTCATATAGTTGTTACATTCAATAAATTTTATTTTTGTGATATATTAAAATTACTATTTAAGAATTGTTTCTTTATTTATCAAAAAAGTTGTTTCTTTTAGGTTGATGATCTATAGGTTCTTAGAGCATCTCCATTGTAAAGACTCTTTAGGAGTTTCTAAATTTTTTTTTTAATTTTTATTATTATTATTATTATTTTGTCAATTTTTTTAAAAATAAATATAAAATAATAAATGCACCAATCGCAGGCCGCCACGTGTTGGTGGGGCCCGCGAACAGTGCAAAAAACTCTCTAACATTCGGTTCTTATTTTGCAACTTTTAGAGATGGTTCTTAACTATTTAGTGGGTCCTACCCACTATTTTTGGGTTAAGAACTCCTCTAAGATACTCCAATGGAGGTGGTCTTAGCGCACTACAATTTCATGATGTTTATTTTTGTTTACATATAGTTGTTACTTGCATTGTTTTTTTTAGCTTAATTTGATAATTTATAGATTTTTAGCGCACTGTCAATTATCGTGGATTTGATCCTTACGCATTATTGCAACGTAATAGACTTATAAGTAAGTTTTAATTGAAATAAAGTTTGGCCCCCCATTATTTGGCCAACCTTTTCAACCTTGCTCTAGGAGTTTGTGAAGCTCAAATCGTTCGTATGGTTTATCTCTTTTACGTTTTTGCATAGCAACTTTAACTGTAAGCTGATAATTTAGCACAGAGTGTAAGATCGAGGTCATCTTATTTTCTTTATGTAAACTCAGTTACTCGGTTTTGATTTCCAAGCTAAAAAGTTGACCCCAAAAAATTAATTCTTGAGGTTGAACATAAATAGACTATAGATGTGTTTGATCAATAAATTATTTAGGCATGTGCTACTTCCTTTCTTTATTTTATTTCTGTAAATGTTACTTTTTTTATTTTTTCGTTTTAACTTCTTTCATCTCTTATTAATGTATAAACAAATGAAAAAAATACAGCTATCACATGAGATGTCTACTTCCATCTCATGTTAAGATCTCATGTTACGACTCAACTTAAGATCTCAAATGCATCTACCTCTTAAATGCAAATAAATATCTCTAGCTATGAACTTATTATAAACAAATTTTACTAAACCAAGAACTTAAGGTATTTGATTACTCTAGTTTTTGCCGAGATCAATGGTAGTGAAGCCTTCTTCAACAGAGAAGCGTTGGTTCACTCGCGTATCGCCAAGCTTCTGATGTTCGGCAGGCAATTTATAACTATCGTCCATATCCAGTAAGTCTCCTTGCTGCTGATGTACAACGAGCACCGAGAAATGAAAATCAGGCGACGTCAACATATCTCCGATGACACCTAACTCAGGGCACTCACTCCAGTCCGTGAGTCCGTACAAAACCGAAGACTCTAGGTCATGATCCCGACCAACTAACACCATGTCATAGGCGTCTCCAAGCGAGCTAATCACTTGCGTGGTCTCCACGCCATCTCTCACTATCTCCTCCACGTAGTGAACTTTGGCTTTGTTCGCTGCATGGCTCTTGAAGTCGTTTATGAGATTGTACTCAGACATGTCGCTGTAATCCTCGTCCTGAAGGGAGTTCTTGTGACGGAAATGTATCATGGTGACATTAAGATCCGGTTTCTCAGCCATCCTCATGCATAAAGCGAGCGCCTCCGCGTCGTCCCGGCCTCCAATGAAGAGCACCGCCACGTTATGCCACGTACTGGTCATCAAGACGGAGCGACGTCCCTCGGTCTCTCCTCGGTCGATGAATATGGCGACCGAACATGGTGCTGCTTCTAGGACGTTAAGGTTAATGTTTCGGATGGGCGCATTGACTTGTCCGACCGTCCCGTCGATCGCGTACTGCTTGTGGAAGGGAATGACTACTAACGTCGCCTTCTTGTCGAGTGCGAGTGTGCAAACATCGTCGTTTATACTCGAGAATGGGGCAGCTGCGGTGAAATGTTGCGCCATGAGAGATTCCTGTTCAGCATACATAGTATTAAGACCAATATGTATATTTTTCAATTTATAATATAAGGTGGAACTATATTTTATTAGGTTTTTTTAGTCAACATATTTTATTAGGTTTATCGTGTTTTCATTTACAGTTTCCATTTATGCCACAATTTACTGTTTCAATTATGTGTAACAATATATAGATTCATTAAAGGGAAGCAACCATAAGAAAGTTTTAAAAAAACTATAAGAAAGTTGAATTTAGTGTAGTAGTATATCACTTGTCTAGGTGTTCCACACTTGGATGAGAGTTCTAAGAATTTAAAGAATACTTGCTAATAAACAAATAATATTTGTTATTTTATTATTATTTTTTGTTTAAGAACACACCACCAATGCTCTGACACTATTTTATGTGGTTTCTTAAATAAATGGGCATCAAATTTTTAATTTTTGTTTTAGGCAGCATAACTTATTCGGCCGAGCCTGTGTGTATGCTCAATGATGATAAATTTTATGAATGAAACACCATAAAGTAAAAATGCAAAGAAACATTCCCCATTTTTGTGTGTGACCCAAACGGTCCCATGACTTCGAATAGTTAGAGCATGTATAATGGTGAACCTCTTCAAACGGTTCTTAATTTAAATTTTATATTATTTTTTGTGTGTGTGTAAGATTTTAAAAAAAAACAAACAAATAAACGCACCAATCGCGGACCGCCACATGGCGGTGGAACCCGCGAATAGTGCAAACAACCCATTGAAATTGGATTCTTAATTAAAAATTTTTACAACCTATATCTTAACTATTTATAATTTTATATTATTATTTTTCCTAAGATATTGTGCTAAGAACTCTTTAGCATCCCCTTAGAGATTTTTCTTTTGTTAATCCGCAAGCGCAAAACCCAAAAGCAAATGGAAAAATTTCCATATGTAGATATTTTTAAAGAAATAACTGCAAATTAAAAGGTAAATATATTACTAAACCCACATAAAAAATGGGAAGTACAAATTCTTAAATTTCATTTTTCAATATTGTTTGTCATTTTTTTTTGAATAAAATCTTGTAGTGCTATTTCTAGAAATAAATCTTAGTAACGTTAATTTTGTAGTTTTAGAGCAAAAACGTATTTAATGGCATTTTAATAAGGAATTTCTCGTTTTTTATTTAATAATTTGTAAAAGTATTTTGAATTAGCTATTGTTTTTCCATTTTCCACTTAAATGTAATTTTTATCACAAATGCAGAAATTGCGTTGGAACCAATTAAATATATATAAAAAAAAGCTATTGTGACCGTGTAAATTGGGTATTTGTTATACCTGATATTTTTGCTCGAAACGCTGGAAGGCGTTGACGATGTGAGTAGATTGGGCGGTGTTAGGGTCAAGTTTGTTCATATGATGATGAGGCGTGAGGACTGCGTGAGCTCGACCTTTAAGCTCAACGAGGTGCAGTGTGAAGAAAGAGATTGGGTTAAACCGAGTAGGATGAGTAGCTTCTAAAAGGTTCACCATTGAAGGAACGTTCTCAACGATGTAGAGACCAATCAGAAGACGAAGCTGAAGATTTCGTTGCCTCGAGTTCAGTATTGTTCGTTTGCTTTTGCTTTTGTAACGTTTCGATGGATCGTATAGGTACACCACCAGGAACCGTGATAACCCCGTTACTAGCAACAGCGTTATTATCACCAGATTAAAACATTCTGTGTCTACAACCTGTTACCCAATAAAAGAACCTTAATTATAAGTTAAAAAGAATATTTAAAGCGAGTTCCTACTTATGATATTTCACCTGAGAATCTTTCCACACGACAGTAGTGTAGACTTCAATGATACCTTGGCAACACATCAAGAATGCTAAACAGAGCGCGTCTCCGATCTGCGTTTTGCAGTAAGCAGATGCAGCCGCTGTTCCCAGGAACTTGCAGCCGTAAGTGACCAAAAGAATGATCTCAATTAGTACAACATGGTGCTCATGGCTCTCTGTGATCTCAAAGAAGTTTGTCTGCAACCCACTAATGGCGATGAAACATGGGAGGAGTATATTTGAAGCAAACATCTCCAGTTTCGTAGCTAGTTCCGTGCCTAAAGGCGGGCCGTCAGGGAGCGAAACGCCTAACCAAAACGCTCCAAACGCAGCGTGGACTCCCAAAACCTCACCGCTAAGACTAGCTATTGACAATACCAAGAGGACCGGGAAGAACGGGACAAGGTCTTTGTTATCCATCGATTTGCTTTTTCTCCCTGTGAGCCATATGATCAGAGGTCGAAAGACGCATCCGATCACCCCAAGAAGAGCCCCAAGCATGCAAGTCGCCCAAGCAGTCCGCTCATGGGCGTAGATATTAAACGCGAAAGCCACAAACCAGCTCACAGCTTCACAGACGATTGAGCAGTTGGTGGCTAACCGTCCTAGTTCAGAGTTGAGGATGTTTAGCTCGGCCAAGACCGTTGTTGTAACTGGGAATGAAGTCATTGAGCTCAAGGAGATCACAGTGCTTGCACAACGAACCACGTCCCGCGGGAGTCCCATAGTTTTATTAATGAAGATAACTGTGAGGTTCCCAAGGGAGAAGGGGAAGGCGTAAGAGGCTGCACCGATGAGGATGGCTTTAGAACCGGCTTTTCTTATGATACTCGCATCGATTTTGAGCCCGAGGATGAAGAGATGGATGGTGAAACCAATGTTTGAAAACGTTTGTATTATGATCTTTCCTCCCGCGGGAAGAAACATGTCCATGTATGCCTTATTATGTCCTAAGAAAGACGGTCCTAGAACAACCCCAGCCTATACAACACACAAGAACTAATGTTTCAAAACATTTCTTTTTGGCCAAAAATAGAAATCATCAGTAAGACATTTTAAAGTTGTACCAGGACTTGAGCAGAGATCATCCCTTGCTTTAAAGGTTGAAGGAGGCGGAAGATAAGCCTAGAGGTGATGATGATGACTGACATTTGAAGCAAGAGAAGAGACACTGTGTATTTGAGAGGATCATTGTCCATGAATATCCCTTTTGAGTTTAACATGTTTTGTTTTTGGCACACAATCTCTTCCATCATGAATGGACCATGCACTTTGCCCCATTGCGAAGAGTTGGACTCCGCTTTGCCAATCATTGACAACTGCATTGTCTTTTCTTATCTGTAAGAAGAAGAAGAAAGAAAGTAGAGAGAGACAAAGAGACTAGGCTTGAAGTTAAACTTTCAAGGTTATGTTTTCATTCTTTTATAAAGAAAGCATTAAGAAATGAGACATGGTTCTATGTGCAATGTGAATGAAAACAGAGGACTCTGTTTTTTACTTGGGCTAACTTCTTCTTATCAAGTAAAAAGAGATTGGTTCTAAGACTTTGGTGAGGTCAAAGAAAGAAAGACAGAAAGAGAAAAAGGTATTGGAGAGAAGGAAGAGGAAAGATGACCTTATATTTATTTCTTTCTATTTTTTGTTTGGATGATGTTCTTTGAGCATAATCTCCACCATTCTAAATCTGTGGTTTTGGTTTCACTTATAACTTCTAATAATATAAAACAGATTAAGATTTTTAACATTTTAGTGTAACAAATAGAATTTTTATTCACACAATGTGGAGATAGTATGTTGGAAGGTGTTGCACCAATCAAGCATAATGGGTTACTTCCCATGATTATCGCTTAAAAATCTTTAAATGTGAAAATGTACACAAATGAAGAAAAGGACCAAAACATAATCTCAAGTGTGTTCTATAAAGCCAAGATGAGAAAAACAACTAACCACCACCACTTTGTACAAAACAAACAAATAAACAAACAAACTGTGATGAGCACAAAAGATAACCAATAGTAAGGCTTTTTTTCTCAAAATCCTAAATGATAGTTTACTAGTGACTAAGTCCCAAGAATGTAGTTTTCATGAGCGGCGTAGCGCGGTTGGGACATCGTGGTTGTGTCTTCCTTCGTAAGTAGTGAGAACCGCTCTCTCGTCTTCCGCGGATCTTTCCACTTGCTTCCTCACTCCACAACCTTGGTATGTGCACCTGTAGTAGCTCCTATTATAACAAGTGACAACAGTTGATTACAAAGAGAGGGTTTATAAACAAGTTTGAAATTTTGAGAAATGAAGTTTTATTTAACCTTGGATTAGTATTGCCCTTGACGACTTTTTGACCATACTTCCTCCATCTATAGCCATCTATAAGAACATCAATGTCACTGATTGTTTGAACCACAACTCTTGGTTCTTTCACTCCTCTGCTTACTTCTATAGACATCCCTTCATCTTCACCTTCTCTTTTCCTGTTATACAAAACCAAATTAAAAAGTCAACTTATTCTTTCTTTTTTTTATTTACTTCAAACCCAAGAAGAGACATGTTGCTTCCACTACTTACAATCTCTTGGTCTGAGGTTGTTCTTCATCTTCTTGTATCTCACCATATTCTGACTTAAAGCTTTTATGCTCAAGATCATTATAGTCGAACGAAATCGAAGAATTCTCTGATTGATCATGTGCCTCACTAACAACAGAAGAAGGGTTGAACATTCGTCTAGTATTAGCGGAGGATAATGATGTTGATCCTGATGGTCTCTTGGTGAACTCGGGCTTAGGATGGTTATGATCTCCTTTATAGATGATCTCAGTGATTTGTCCATCAGAAGCAGTCTCGACTATCTTCTTGGAAACACAATTATGATATGTACACTTGAAGTAACTCCTCGGGTTTTCGCTCTTCTTCACTTGTTTCTGACCGTATTTTCTCCAACCGTAACCATCATTAGAGTTCCTACTCACCATGTATGATTGTACCACCCTTGCCTGGCGATCATCTGACCCAAAACTCTGATTGTTATGAGTTGAAATCTCACGAGGAATTAGATCCTGCTTCTTCTGGAGATGTTGAACATCATATGTTTCTTGCAAAGCCTGAGGAATAAGGAAACAAGTTTGATTCAGCATAAAGGAAAGCTGCTTAGTTGGTTGATTTTTGAAAACGGTAAGGATAACACATACATAAGAAGCGTTTGACGGTTGCGGTTGCGGCTGAAGCTGCCAGGGAAAATCTGAGAGGTTGCTTGTTCCGTTTAAGCCTTGAAATGGAAACGCTCCTGTCGTCGGAGATACTAAAGTCTGCAAAAAAAAAACCACAGAAAGTTTCGGCTGAGTTAGATTGAAGACAGAGGAACAGAAGCCAGATTTATGTTTCTTCATGTTTGGCAATATATAGAAGAAAAATGGAAGCTTCTACGTGGGAGGAGCTGAGGAGAAGAGGAGAATCAATGAAATCGGAGAAGGCGAAGGTATGTGAAGATTGAGAAATCGGAAGAGGAGGAGGTTGCGCCGTCTTGTACTTGGGCAAACTCGACCCGGTTCTATCCGGGTAAAACCCACCACTCTGATACAACGAAATCGACTCAGAAACTCGAAAGTCTTCGTCTTTTTCATACAAGTCAACGCCGGAAGAAGCAAGGAGGTCGGTGAAAGAAGTCGACGACGACATAGTCGTTAAATAAAGTAAACAGCTTTAAGCTTTACAGAGCAAAGGATTTGCTAAAAAGAGAAACCTTTCCCTGATGATCTATCTATGAGAGAAAGAAAGGAAGATAAACTTAGAAAGATGTTTCGAACAATATAAGATTGGGTTAAAGACGATGATGGTGGCGTATCGAGCAAGGCTTTCTCTCTCTCTCTCTGTCTTTTTCTGCTTGGCCTAAATTATCATATTTTAATGTTTATATAAAAATGGTTGACCAATGAGATATTCTTTTTTTTTTTGGTGTATGGTCTTCGAAATTGTGTTAAAATCTTCAGGTGTGAAACCGCGTGTTAAATGATTATGACCGATCATGTCAACCAAACCGGATTCAATTGAACAAAAGCATCAAACCATAATTTAGGATCATCATCATACATCGTCATATCATTGTCTAACCAAACTAAAACACACTTTCTTCTTCTTCTCATTTCTTGGCAAAAGAGATGATCATTGGATTCTGAGGAGTGATTTTGAAACCTTGAAGAGCTTGCATAGCCATGGAGGATTGAACATCATCTTCGTACTCCACAAACGCAATCCCTGGTTTTGCTGGGATCATTCTTATCTCTTTGAATCCTGGGTACTGTTCAAAGAGAAGCTGAAGCATCATGCTTGTTGTCTCATGTGGAAGATTCTGAATGAAGAGTATGTTGTTTGGTGGCATCGCCTCTTGCCCGTTCGGCTGGAACGTAGGCTGCTGAGACAAAAATAAAAAAAAGCATCATGCTCATGGATGCAACAATGGAAATTCCACCACCAGATTGTTCTGAATAAGGTGAGAACAAGAACACTTACAGCAGGGACTCCATTGTTGGAAGTTGGGCCATTAGCCATGTTTGGTCGCTGGGTTTCTTCACGCTTTCTTTCAACTGAAAGTTACAATTGGAGTTTGTAAACATTGTGTTAAAGTTCTGAAGTTTATCACTGTATCAAGCAGTTCCAAAGATAAAATGCAGAAAGAAAAATAAAGTTTAAAAACCTTTTTCCTCTTGCTTCCTCTTCTTATCCTTCGGCACGAAAGTTCCTTCCGCTTTAGCAATACAATCTGCCTTTTCTTTTGCGTACTGTATGCGCTGCGCTCCAAAGATCACATAAACAGTCAAAAGAAAACTCAACCTGATTGGAATCAATAGAATAGTTTACATACACCAGCAAGAGGTAAGATTTAGTTATAAAACGAAGAAAAGATCAAACATTTTAATCACAAGAGAATGTGAGTGAGGTGTCTATTAGCATCAAAAGCAGCAAAACCTAAACACGCATATAACTACCGAATGATTGGGATAAAAATGGCCAAATCTTATACTGAATATTATTAGTAATCACCGTACAAAAAACAATTTATGCTTTAGCATTCCAATCAATCTAATAACACCGCGCAAAAGATGTATTCAGAGAGAAAAAGGTGATGGAAACTAACCATTGGCTTATCATAAAAGGGAAAATTTTGCATCTGACGGACAGCATTACTAGCAGCAGTGACTTCACTAAACGTAACCCAAGCTTGTCCCCGGAGCTTGGGAGTCTTCAAAGCAACCACATCAAGTATCCTCCCAAACTGAGAGAACAAACAGTAAAGAGATCTCTTCAATTCTGGAAAATAGAAACCAAGTTAGACAAACTTCAAGAGTCCGAAAGCATGGCGGTATATACTGCCCTGAACCCTGAGCCAAAACCCAAAAACTACTTCTCGCCTAAAAACAACTCTCTAGAGAATGACTTCAATGGCGAAAGCACAGAAAGATAAACATAAATCTCCCTCATCCCCTCCTCACTAGATCCAACACGATTCTAAAACCCTAAAAATTAGAAACGAACAATCTATAACAGCTAACATTAAGCACTGTAGGCAAATGGGTTAAGCTGGAAGAAGAAGAAGCTGACGGAAAATCACTGATACAGAGCAGCCCAAGGATGTTTCTAACATCTACGAGTATTGAAATTACTTGACGAAATCAGACGGAGAGAAAGAGAAGTTACCCTCTTTCTTGATCTTTTCATTGAGGTTTTTGATGTAGATTGACTGATTCGGTGGTATGTCTGCCGTTAACATTCTCGACTGAGCTCCGGTAAGACGATGACGATTAGACGAGTCCGAGAAATTTAGCGAGAGCCCTAATGAGAAGGAGAGAGACAAAGAAGAAGATTAAAAGAATTAGCTGGGCTTCAGTTCAACAGTTAAAACGACATCGTTTATGTTTCCAACATTGAACTGGACCGGACGAAAAGAAAACCGAAACGTACCAAACTAAGGGACTGACTCGGAATTGGCCGTGAAGACTTTATATTTTATTACGGTTTTTAAAATTTTTTTTAACAAACATTTTAAAACTTTAATAACTTTAAAAGTCTTTCTTAATTTTCACAGTGTATTTTCAGTTATTTTGCTCCTGTTACGTTACTTTTTTTAAAGTCTCTATTTTATAACTTTAATATTTTTAAAAATCACAGCCACAAGTAAAAGTTTTTATAGTGAATTATTTTTTAAAGAATCAACCGTAACACCTTTTAAACTTTCAAACAATCAGCCCCTAAAATTTTTCGAAATTCAAAATAATTTTTATTGGTCACATGGAACTACTCAACCTTCTTATACTATTTGTGAAGTAGATTTGCATGAAATTAAAAATCGAGATGATTTGATTACAAAGCTATTTTCAATTATATTTTTAGTTAATTTAAATTATTAAAATATAAAAAGGAAAAATATTAGCTTAAAAAATTTGGAAGAGAAAAAATTTACAAAAACGAAATTAAAAAAAAACTTTTTAAATAATTTTAGTTAACCATTATCTTATATATAATTAAGAAATATTAGAAAAACATATAACTATATTTTTTATTTTAAAAAGGTAAACAAATGTTATAAATTTAAGTCATAGCTTAACACCAATATAATGATTATTGTTATTAATATCAAGATTTTTAGCGAGGTCGAATGTTAAAACAAAAAAATATTATAATATAGGTAAAATATGTCAAATTAATCATGTGGAGTCGAATCAGATTAACTCAAATTAATTAATCTATTATTAAACTTGTCAACAAATTTAGAAGTTTGTAGAAGGATCTCTCATCTTATTTCATATCATGCGTTTATATAGTTACAAAGAAGCTTAGGTTACAAGTTAACCTAATCAACTTTAGTCAATAACATAATTTTAGCCCAATAAGTCTAATACCCTCCTTCAAGTTGGAGAGTGTAAATTCTGAATATTCAACCTGAGAAGAAATTCTTCAAATTCTTTGCATCCCAATACTTTGGTCATGATATCAGCGAGTTATGTTTTGATTGATACATGCTTCAGTGCGAAAACTCCACAAATAATCTTATCACGAATAAAATGATAGTCCATTCCAACAAGCTTGGTCCGAGCATGGGATAACTCCACAAATAATCTCATCACGAATAAAGTGACAGTCCATCCCAACATGCTTGGTCCGAGCATGATAAACCGGGTTCTTGGCAAGATTGATAGCAAATAAGTTGTCGAAATGCAAACCAGTCGAACCTGAACAATCAATACCTAGAGCTGGCAGGATTTGCTTAAGCCACAATATCCGAGTCATTGTATCCACCATGGCCCTATATTCAGATCCTGCAGAAGAATGAGAAACAACTTCTTCTTTTTGTGTTTTCCAAGACAGAGGTGAACCCCCAAGTTGGATAAACCATCTTGTGATGAATCTCCTTGTCAAAGGACAAGCATCCCAATTAACATCACACCAAGTAGATAAAGTGAGCTCGGTGTTAGCCCGGAGTTGAACTCCCTGCCCTGGACTATTCTTGAGATATATAACCACTCAATGCGCTTCTTCCCAATATGCCTCTTTAGGATCACTCATAAAATGTGACAAAATGTGAATAACATACGACAACTCACGTTGCATTGCACTCGTGTAGAACAATCTCCCAACTAGTGGTTGTGGTTTTGTTTCAAGGGAAACGTCACCGATTTAACACCAAGTAACCTTGTTTCAGAAATAATATCCAGTGCATACTTCCTTTGACATAAATAAACCCCCTAAGGACTACGAGCAACTTCAAGACCTAAAAAGTATCTCATATACAAGTCTTTCATACGAAAGCAATCACTCAAATAAGTCTTGAAGTCATTCATGATCTGAATCGAACTCCCTATAATAATAATAAGATCATCAACATAGGCAAGAACATGTGAACATGTAGTGCCTTGAACGTAGACAAGTCAGAGTATTCCTGCCTAAAACCGTAGTCCTTGAGTGCATGAACAAGTTTCTCGTTCCAACAACGTGGAGCTTGTTTGAGGCCATAAAGAGCTTTGTGAAGACGACAAAAATTTGTTTTTATCTGATGTCCGAAAACTAGGAGGTAAAACCATATATACCTTTTCCTCTACATCTACATGAAAGAAAGGTTATGAACATCCATTTGATGAACTTCCCAATTAAGAGATGTTGTTTGTTGAAGAAAAGCTCAAATCATAACCATCTTGGCGACGAGAGCAAATGTCTCTGTATAATCAACACCCTCAGTTTGATTATTTCAAAGAACCACTAACTGAGTCTTATGACGTTCAAGTATACCATCTGTATTGTATTTCACTCATTTGCAGCCAAGTGCCTTTTTTCCAGGAGGTAAATCATCAACGGTCCAAGTACCGAGATCTTCATATGATACAATTTCAGCTTTCATGGCATTACACCAATTTTCATCTTCTACAACATCATTGTAATGTAACGGTTCAATACTGAAAGTAACAGCCGCGATAAAAGCTTAGTAAGACTCAAAAAATTGTTCGCTAGACACATAATCATCACTGACGAATATGGTTCATGTAATAATGTAGTAATGTAATCAGCTAGCTTGGTAGGTGGATGTTTTTGTCATTTACCCCAACCAAGCAAGTCAATCATAGGTTTGAAAACCTCTATTGTATCGTCGACGGGAATACCAATATTCACTGTTACTTGATCATCATGTTCTAGTATAGGAGGCTCTGCTTTAGGAGTAGTAGTAAGTAGAGGTGAAGGGTGATTGTCAGTAATCTCTTCCGCATGCAATGAAGATGAAGGAGAAGAAGCTTCTGCCGGAGAAGGAGCTTCCAGCAAAGAAGGAGCTACTGATGATGACTGAGCTGCTAGTGGAGAGGATACAGACGGTGATGAAGCCGTCGAAGATTCCAAACCAGGGTCGAGTAGCATCAGAGACCACATGTGATCGAATTCATCAAGTTCATCACTGTAAATATGTGGCGCTCATGGAGAGTAAAGTAACGAGGAAGAAGAAGACTGACCACGTGAGGGGGCAAACGAAAACTCACTCTCGACAAAGATGACATCACGTGACACTGTAACTTTCTAAGTATCAAGATCAAAGACCCTCCAACCCTTCTTATTAAATGGATATCCAACAAAAACAAATTTATTGATACGACTTGCAAACTTATCGCCTCTCTATTTTTTCGTCATGAACGTAACACAAGCAGCCAAACACCTTGAGGTGATTCAATGGAGGAGGATGATGATAAATCATTTTAAACAGTGTTTTGTCTTTGATAAGTGGAGTTGGTGTATGATAGCTCAGGTTTTCACCCGAGATAACACTGCAAGCGTACAGATGTACGTTGTAGTGGTTCTGGATCGAATCCACAAAGACCAAAGAGTAGCACGAAGAATCAAGATCAAATAACAGGCTAAGGCTAAAAAGATGTCTTTAGAGATGATGCAAAAATCGAAACAAAGAGAGCACAGGAAACGCAGTAAGCAAACGAGGTTGTAAAACAATCAAAGAAGTGTTGGGCATCGGGTATTCTCAGAGAACCAATTCATTGCTGACTTAAACTACAGATTAGGGAAGAGGTTAAGAACCATCTTGAACTCAAATTCTAATCTAGAACTGATCTACTTCCGTAGTATCAGCGCCCTATGCACTAGAAACCTCGAGACTAACTTCTGTTGACCCTCAATTTCTAGTCATGAGTACTAACAGGTTTGATAGGTTCAAAATTCACTTAAACATCAACTTCCGTTGGCTTAAGAAAATTTGCTCATCTATAATTATTTCAGGCTTTCAATCATTCACCTTCCAGCAGTTAAACAACCTAAGATCAGAAACTAAGTGA
>OVAN01002930.1:0-31167 GCA_900406275.1 Anastatica hierochuntica
TGAGGTATTAAAACTCAGATCTTGTGGGGATATTTTGATAAGCTTAGAATCTGTTAATGGTGGTGAGCTTTAGCGAGATAGAGAGGTGAGAGATTGTACTGTGATTGTGTGTTTTGATCATAGTGAAATCGCCTGAGCCAGGCCCCGAAGACGTAGCCAAATCGGTGAACTCCAGGTAAACAAAATCTCTGTGTTATCCTCTGTTACAGTTCTGTTTTCTTCTTCTCCTTCTTTGATTCTTGTTCGATCTGTTTGACATCGTGATCGATCGGTTTCCGTGTGTTTGATCGTGATTCTGGGAACAACAATTATTTTTATAGGTTTTTAAAATTTATTACTTTATGATTTTTCTGAATTTTTTTACAAATTTTGTTTAGAAAATAATAATATCGTAATATATTATTTTTTAAAATGACAGATTTATTTTAAAATGATATATGATATATATTTTTAGATTTTTATACTATTTAAGCGAATTCTTTGTCCTGATTATAATCGGTTATCATTCAAAATATAATATTAATAATATTTGTTATATATATAAAGATTTAGGAAAATATTTTTTTAATACATGATTTTAAAAGAGTGCGTATCACACGTAAACAAAGGTTATTGTGCTTCTATTTTAATTGTATGCATATGTGTATCCTAACAATGATAAATATGGTTACCAAATTACTCTTGAGTTTGTGACCAAAAAAAAAAATTACTCTTGAGTTATGACTATATGTATCCTATTCATATAATATGTGTAATACAATAAAAGGCATCATAAAATGTTTTAGACATTACTTTTTTGATAAATAAAGTTATGATTTATACGTATCCTATTTCTTCAGTTATGATATGATTACTCATATATTTTTTAATATATCATTTAATTTATAATAAAAGCATAAACAATAATGAAAACAAAGACATAATTGAATAATAATCATACATATCAAAATAACATAATAATTTTAAAACATAGATGATTTATTATGAAATGTCTAGGAGACTAGGACTAAACTAATACATAATAATGATGACTCTACATTTTTTAAAGATATATGATTTATAGTTTACTAATATATTTTATCAATTTTTTTTGTCAGAATTGGTTTGATTTTATTATCAATTTTATTTAAATTAATAAAGAATCGTATAATATTAAATTCAATTCTAGCATAAAAATAAAAATTTGATATAATCGTTTTCTTTTAATTTTGGTCGTTAGTTGTTTTTATGTTTCTTATTTTACACAAAATCATCTAAAAACTAAATGATATATCTCATAGTCCTCATAATTTTCGTAATATATATATATATATATATATATATATATATATTTATTTATTTATGTATTTATAACATGGTAGAACCTAATTGACTTCTAATAACATATATCACTCTATCTACTATGATAATCATAATCGTAATATTTAATCGTGTGATTTACTATATGATATGTAGCTTTATTAAAAAATTTAATGAAATATACATATTATTTTTAGGAGAAATGTACAAAATTAACCTAAAACATATTTCTAAAATAAAAGTAATTCATAATATTTTTATATTGCGAAAGTAATCCAAGGGGTAAAAAATGACATCCAACCCCCTTTTGACCAAACAAAAAAGTGGATGGAATAATTATCATTCTAACCTGAGAAGTTTGTAACACATAAAAGAAGTCTACTACTACTAAATACGCAGATTTCACTAAAAATCTGTAAAAATAATTAAATATTTTTAAAACTAAAGAACAGAAAAATAATTCATTTTAAAAAATGTAAATGCATAAACTAAATATAACAAAATAAAAAGAGAAAAGAATCATAGAGACAAAAATGTGTTTAAAGCGCAATTCCTTTTTCTGATGTATTCTCGCCACCACTTTGGTGGTTGAGACAGTTATATGTGATGGTGTGGCGGTTTGTAGCAACTTCCTACATGATATGGATGTTATTCCCATGGTGTTCATTGAGGAGCATTGTGATGGAAAATTCAAGGAAGTTATTCCAATTGATTATAAAAGTCGAAGGGGGAGATTATCTCTAGCCCCAAGTCTCTTCACAAACACTTAACTTTTACAAATTTCCCTCAAATTGCAACACCTCTTATTGCGATGGTTGATAACCTTTTACCGTCATCTTCAAGACCTAGATCTCGAGGTACACGATGATTCTAGCAAAGGTGGTTGTCCAAGAAGCAATGGAGAATCAGTTTGTGATCATTGGCAGACCAATCATGCCCATGCACCAGAATCAGTGGTCCATCATAGCCAATATACCGCGATTATGGGGTTTGGATGAAATTGTGTATGGGTGCATAGTCGAGGGTCGTCGATTTCTTTTTATTTCCTTATGAAGAATCCCTTCTCACAGTCCTCTAACGAGGACCTTGGACCTTTGCCGATCGAATGCTAATTATGGAAGAGTGGTCTCCACTTCTTAATCTGTGGTGGATGTTCTCATTCCCTTGTGGATTCAAATCCGAGGGATTCCCTTTCAATTCACCAACCGAGAAGTTATAGCAGATATTGGGCGTGCTATAGGCCAACTGATGGAGGTCGATTACGACCCAATTCTTACGATTCGTGTGGAGTATGAACGGGTCCAGATTAGTTTGGATGTGAGGGAGCCCTTGCGGTTCCAACACCATTTCCAATTTACTCCCGGTGAAAATACTCTTCTCCATTTGTGATACGAAAGGCTTAGAGGATTTTGTGATGTCTACATCAAGCTAACCCAGGATCCTGGAACTTGTTTGATTCTGATTTGGGGTGACGAAAATGGTGGACTTGATGGAGATGATGGAGATTATGGAAATCAAGCTCATGTGAAAAAACATGGAGATGGTGGGGAAGAAATGGTTACATTTCAACAATTTCACCATGTGTATATTCATCACTAAAAAACATTCGACATCCTTGACGACATCAACCACAAAATGCCACGACTAGCCTTCCATCACCCATTCACCATAAACAACAGACAAATAAACCACCATTCTCTGCAAGATATAAACTTTACAACACATTAGAGATGAGATTCATAAAATACATATTCAATAAATATGCTAAAACACATATTAAAAAATCAGTAGTTAACTCATACTTCATTATGAAGTCTGCTGGCAAATGATGAGTAGACTGCCAGAGAAGTCTGTTATGAAATGGTACGCACACTTCTAAATGAATCATGCTCTACAACAGGCAAGTAGACTTCTCTGGCAGTTTAAAAGTAGACTGCCAAGGACGTCTGCTTGGGTTATTTTTGTAGTTGACCAAAATCTCGAAATATTAACTTTTTATAGCAGACTTCACAGAGAAGTCTGCAAGATAATGAGTTTAGTTTTATAGTTGACCAAACTTTGACTTTTCAGATCAAACTTCTCTGACAGTCTACTTAAGTCACTTTTGTAGTTGACTTAGAAGTCAGGTGACGAAACATACTTAGTTAGCAAGTTAGTTTTTGTAGTTAACCAAAACATTGACCTTCAAAGTAAACTTTTCTGGTATGCATCTAGTGAGGAGATTGCTAGAGAAATCTGCGTCCAAAATATACACCTGAAGTCTGCTGAGCGTTGACTTCTTCAAAATCAAATACTTCTCTGACTGTATGCTCTGTCACGGAAACTGCCAACGAAGTATACTCTAAAAGTCAATATTTTAAGATTTTGGTCAACTACAAAACTAATCCACGCAGACTTCTCTGACAATCTGCTCAACCAGTTAAAGTTATGGTCAACTTGAAAATTTAAGTAGACTTCGCCAAGAAGTCTGCTTAAAAAGTCAAATATTTTGTCAACTACAAAACTAACCTACCATGTAGAAAAAACTTCTTTGGCAGTTCACTCAATATTTTTTGTTTACAAAGAAAATGTGCAGACTGCCAAAGAAGTCTACGCAAAATGAGCAGACTGTCTGAGAAGTCTGTGAAAGTGTGGTCAACTACAAAACTAACCCATTGTTGACTAGCAGACTTCTCTTGCAGTCTGCTATGGTTCTGCAGACTTCTCTAGCAGTCTACAGAACGCAAATCTGAAATGTGAAAGAAATTGAAGCTCGAGAAGTACCTTAAACCTGATTTGAGTTTCCTTTTTCCTTCTTCAAATGCCCATAATCGAAAGGTCCGAAACCCAAGTAGTTTGTGTCGTTATTTACGCTCCAAACGACGATTTCAACAAGATCCAGATTTTGAAATTATGAAAAACGAAAAATTAGAGAGTTTTTTTTTGTTTGTTATGGAGAGGAAATGAATATGAAGTTGAGAGACTAGATTTAAGCAATTATGGTTCAAAAAGGCTTTCAATGAAGCATTCAAAGCTTCAATTGGTTATTCACGATGGTTGCAAACATTGAAGAAGATGGCATTTTGATAAATAAGTTGAATTGAGAAAGGTTTAGATATATTTTCAAAATTTTGACTTTAATTAAATAAAATGTTAGTAATGGGAAGTGCCATTAGGTCAAGTGGTTAAAGATCCACCTCTGCGGCCATCCCACCGGAGTTCGACTCCACCAAGTTGTGTTGGCCCGTGTAGTAGAGATATTTGGCTATGGATCAGACCTCGTCGATATAATTGTTGACAAAAAAATGTTAGTAATGACATAAGTCATAACAAGAAAATATTAAAATATAGAGAGAGTAAAACTTGTCATTTTAAAAAATGATTAATTTTGCAATTGACCATAATTTGTAGGTCATTTTTATAATCGCCCCTTATTTTTCTATTTTTTTCCAAAAACGAAACGTCCAAATATGTTAGTTGCAATTATTTTTGATACTTTCCCACTTAATATTGAGAACGATTTTAGAAATATTTTTCCTAACCACCATTCAAATTAAATAAAAATAATTCAAAACTTTTATAACAAGCTTACAAAATATCTTTTCTTAGATTTCCTAAATTGGTATACGATGTACAAGTTATAAAATCATATGGCTGATGAAAAAAAATAGAATAATTTCTCTCTTTCGACTTCCATATCTGAAATCAACATCAAAGCTTGAATTTTAGTAAACCTCTTAATTTATTTTTTTCTTTCAAATCCATGAAATTTAGAGACAATATGAAGAGACATTTCTCAAAAATCAAAACAACCATGAGTTTCCTCTCTCCTTCTTCACTACCCAAGCATTCTCCGTATAATCATAAAAGCACCTCCAACGGAGGTTGTTAGCTCAAAAACATAGGCAAAAATCGGTGGGCTCCACATAAAAACTAAAGATTCAATTCTTGTGATCCTTATTCAAGGATCGGTTTTTGGTTGATCCTTACAATGTTTCGCGGACCCACTGATATGTGGCGGTCCGCGATTGGTTACTTTTTTTTCCAGCTGATAAAAAAAATAATAAAATTTTTTTTTTTTTAAATATTTCTAAGATTCCGAACCGAGGAACACGGTTGCGGATGTTCTAATCCTCTCAACCATCTTCTTTCATCAATTTTATTTTGTTAAGGTTTGATATGTGTATAAATATTTTTGTTCTTTTTTTTGTTAAAAATATTTTTGTTTTTTCTGATTTTGATTTTGATTTTGATATTGTTTATATGCATATATGCCTTGGAAAAGATTTCGGATCTTTCGTTTCTACGTAAGGTTTTAGATGATTTTAATACAAAACACGTTAATAAATACATATTTTGAATGTTCACAAGTAATTTATGACATATATGATGAATTCAGGAAAACATAATTTTCCTTCGAGTGATGATGGCATTGACAAAATAAAATACTAAGTAAGTTTTCTGAATTTTATTATTTCCCTTCGATATCTTTTACATGATTTTGGAATGATTAATCAATTCAATTGAAAAAAATAGTTTCTCGCTATCTCTCTCCGTAGATAGTTTAACTTACGGGGTCGATTGGTTATTGGCTTTCAAGACTATACAAAAAGTTAAAGCTTTGACAACTAATTTTTTTTCAATCACACTTTTTACTCCTATTTTGTTTCTAAAGTCTTAACAATTTTTCTTTCTATTTTTATAAGTGTAACTTTTAGTTTTTTCAAAGTCACGTAATCAAGGTTGTACCATTTTTATTTCTCTCCAAATAATCCAATAAAAAAAAATTTAGTTTCCCCAAAGTTATTAAAACTTGTTTATTAATTTATGTTTATTTTATTATAAATATAATTTGATTGATTAAAACTTATCATTTTTTATTTTTTCTAGTAAGATCCACTTTTTAATCATAAAATTTTGTGTATTAGATGATAAAAAATCTAAATACTATATAATGTGAGCTATTTTAGTAGTTATTTATTATATAATAATATAATGTGTAATCTTTCATAAGTTGAAATAATCAATCGAAAAGGTTCAGTAATTGTAATAAAAAAAACTTTTTAAAATTTTTCATAATATTTAAAATAAAAGTTGCAGTCATAATTTTTACAGCTTTTGATATCAATCACACTTTTAGTAAAATATAAATAACAATCACAGTTTTAACCGCAAAAGTTTTTACTGTCTAAAGCCTACAGCAACCGTCTACAGCAACAACCTACCGCCACATCCTTTACCGATCAGCACCTAGGTTAATCATTCAACAATATCTTAAATTTTAACATGAAAACAAATTAAACAACACCGAGCAGCAATGCAACTTGTTTTTTTTTTGTGTTGTAAATTTGCAATGCAACTCGTTTTTCTTAAATAATTGTATGATTTTATTAAAGAAACAGTTTTTTTTTTGTTAAACAAAGGAGTTATGAATATGAATTAATAAATATATACTTGTATAGGGTTATCAAATTAAGAACATACGATTAACGTATAAACAATGGTGAGCATGTACGTATTGTGAGGCTCAAGCTTAGCTGGAT
Source organism: Anastatica hierochuntica (assembly GCA_900406275.1). Taxonomy (NCBI): domain Eukaryota; kingdom Viridiplantae; phylum Streptophyta; class Magnoliopsida; order Brassicales; family Brassicaceae; genus Anastatica; species Anastatica hierochuntica. Next base: position 6,822 of record OVAN01002930.1, read on the forward strand.
TCCTATAGCGTACCCTTGTTTTCCTCAAAAGATATAGTATTATTAATAATTTGTAAAATAATATATTTTTAAGGAATGCTTTTATTAACATAAAAAAAGTGATGGAATAGGGTGTTGAATTTTATTAAACAAAACCATTGGAGAATATAAAATTTTAGTGGATGTTGAATTGTGAGTTGGAAAAGAGAGAAGATGAAGTGGAGTGTAAAATAGGATGTTGAATAATATTATCATTGTGGGTAGTCTTACATAAAGAAAATATTCGATGTGATTACTTTAAGAAAAAGTTATTGTTTTGAGTGGCTTTGTTTTCGGTCTAAAATATTCTTAACTAAAATGTCACAGGATTGCTCATGTGAATGTTATACATATTTGTCAATAGAAATTTCTAGTGTCAACAAAATCAATCCCTAGTGGTTTTCTTTTTAATCAAAACTGTCAAGTATGGGATAAAAATTATAGTTTGGTTCTTGCCTCTTTGCCTGTAAACTTGAGCCACATTGTCGTTGTCTATGTATGAATTTCAGAGAATCTGGGAGAGTGATATTAGATGATCATTTTTTTCTTCCACATAGTGAATTAAAGTTTTTCTTTCCTTGCAATTGCATGATACAATCAACGTTGGTGTGATTGTGATATACATACTGGTCGCTGATTTATTCCATTTTCTTAAACAAAAAGTATTCAGTGATTTTTTATTTTTTCTTTTTTTGTTGGTCAACAAAGAAATGACTAAAAAATACCCATCAAAGAATGTTCAAACCATTATATATTTATATATAACGTGGATATGTCCATGCTTTGAATTCGATAATAAGGCTTATTGAAATGATGCGTCAATTTGAATTTTGGTGGTTAGTTGGTCTATCAGATAAGTCAAAAAAGCTACTTGTACATTTCCTCGCACACAATTTCGGACTTTTTCCCCTTATAGTTTAATCAATAAATGTGATAATTTATAATTTAGAATATCTAACTATATCATTTCCACAAAAAAAAACATGTGTTTGACTATGTAGAACCATATCCCTCTAGTAGTGGACCCATAATCCATAAAGTCACTACACAAAAAATTTTGGTCAAAAAAGTAAATTCAACATTCTTTTAATTTTGTTGTTGCTGTAGTTTTCCAGATTAGCTCTCTTGTGTGAGAGACCTTTGGATGTAGACAAGGTTTCTAAGAACAAAGGAAATTCATTGAAGGTTGTTTTCTTTCTCTTTACTTCTCAAAACATTATGAGGATGAAATGGACTCTTGTCTTTAGTTGTCTTGTTTCCAGTGAGTCTATTACTTTAGCTTCTCAGAATTTGATAGATTGAATCTTTATCAACATTGAAGACACCTTTTAGTATCACAAACTAAGAAAAACATCACTGAACATCCTTTTTCTCTGTTGTTGTTGTTGATGTCCCAAGACCAGAGCGATCTGCAACCATAAAGGCAGAAATGAAGGAAACCGTTAACCTTTTCTCTGTTTTTTTCTCTCTATGCAATGCATCTCATGACAAGAAGATCCGCACAAGCATCCTCAACTTCTACTTACGATATTCATCTGCAAGAGATTCAATGAACCATAAGCTGAATAATCAACATGCAAATCTTACTTTTCTTAGTGAGAAGGCCAAGTAATCTTTCTTTTTTTTTAACCACTTCATAGGTCTATCGGAACTCTCAAGCCATCGTGAGCGAGTTTTACTGCAATCCCTTCCCTAACAAAACCAAACATTCCAACAAATAAGATCACTACTCTCTTTCTATATATATGTAAATACATCATGATGTAGTTGAGTGCTTCCACCTTTTAGACCATTCTTCAAGAAACTCGTTGTCCTTGTAGTGATCAAACTCGTGAGTCATTCCGATTAAAAGAGCCCTTTTTGGACTTAGTCTTTTGATTGTATCTAGTGTCTACAAAAAAATCAAAAGTAAGCATACATAAACCATTCCAAAAAAACACACCTATAACATTATGCTAACCTGCGGGAAACATAAGTGGGTGTTGTGAGATCCTGTCTGCAGTTGCGGTAAAGGAAAGAAGGAGAAAGAAGGTGCAAGTCAGCTCACAGTTAATATAAAAAATTCAAACCTGGATGCATATGATCCACGTTACCTTATATAACGTATCCAAGATAAGGAGATCCAATTGTCCACCACCATATTTCGATATAACTGTATATCCAAAGGCAAGTGAGGTCTGAGACATTTTCTTCCAGTACTTCAAAACATAGACACACTTAGCATTTTGTTACATTAATTACCATACTCAGTGTTTGGAGGAAAGCGCGATACATCGGATATATACGCCACTTTTGATTTTTCACCAAAAAGGAAACCAAGACAGACATAGTCTTCTCCATGCATCACCTGCACAGCATAAACCCAACAACCAATAAGATTTGAGTCTCCACATAGATCAGCAAGGAAACATGATTCGCTGTTTCTACAGAGGCTTTCAGAAACTTACTGGAAGTGGCGTGAATGATAAGCCAGAAGCTACAAAGGGCTTCTCACAATCTTCTTCAATTACTCTCCAATCCAACTGTGCTACTCGTCTAACTTCTTGGCCTTCTTTAAGTTTCTTCTGAACCAAATACGGGAACTTCACAGCAAGGCTGTTTTCAGAAAGGCATGTGATTGTCGAAACTACAACTTCAAAGTCTGAAAGGCCAAACTGAAATTCCCAAAGACCAGGGAGATGTTATAACCTGTCCATGGAAAATTGGCTTAAGAAAATTGGAGTAGGATCTATATCATTGGTAGGACTAAAGGGTTGCACAGAACGTATATCATCCAGGCCAAGGACCGCATCAGCATGTTCATGAGTCAAAATTATCTGCAGGCCATGCAGAATATTAGTCCTCATATTCAGAAAAGAAGATCTCAATGGGCAGAATGCATAGAGATAAAACGGTTTTCTGCTACAACTTACGGAATCAACTTGAGGGATCTTGTGAAGAGTAAACCAACGAAGGACTTGTTCCCTGAATGTCTTACCGACATCGATTTGAATGTACTTATGTTTGCCATCACTTTGGCAATAATCAATGAGCAACGAAGTGTTTCCCCTGCCAAAAGGACAATGCCACTTCCAATGTAAAGACAAGCTTAGAGTTCTAAAGATGGATCAAAACCAAACAATCTTATAGAACTCTATATGATTCAACATAATAGTCAATTCAAGCTCTTGATTAAACAAAAATTTCACTTGAATCGTAATAGACTTAAGGAAGAAAAGCCCTAGATAACAAACTCCACACTAAAACTCCTGAAAATTTTTCGGAGACGCATTGTAACCGCCGGAGAATGTACCTGTAATTAGGGTTTCGTTCCGGCGGGATTGAAAGCGATTGCGAGCAAACGCAGCAGGGACTATCGGATTGCTGGATCAAGCACATTGCGTTAGGGACCGCGCTCGAACATCCCGTTCCGAGGAATATCAGAGCCGATCTATCGCGATCAGAGGAGACGTCGCCGTTCTCAGGCGGAATAATCGAACCCTCCATCATCGGCGGCGCCATAAAAGTCTCTCTGTACTTATAAATATGGAATATTCCGGCGAAGAAGGAGAATCTCGAGTTGAAAGTAGACAGGTAACAAAAAGAAAAAAACACAAATGGTTTTCTGTTTTTTAAGCCCTCGTTTTTTTATTTACTTTTCAATTTTGACTCGTAAGTTATCTTCCATAGTTTCTTCCCCCTCGGCTTTGTGTTACTTACCTTGTAGCTAGAATTTGTGAAGGAGCTTTTTCTCTCGAACTGTTGTTTTGATTGAATGTTGAATTTAAGAGTTAATCGGCTTCTTCGTAAACCCTTGATCCGATTTTCAGCTTCTCCAATCTCGAACGACGAAGCTCATGTATCTTCCTCCACATCTTCGTCCTCGGAAAATCCTGGCTTCAATCATCTTCGGAGGGCAGAAGGAATTTCTCGTCAAGAAGATGACCAGTCCGAAGAGTTCAGGCAATGGGGTTCCGGAAATTCATCGGCTTTGAATGCTACGAGCGTCGTTGAAGCTGAATTTGGAGACATTCGAAACCCTAGCTTCAATAGGTTTGACGAGGTAGATGAATTGGGAGAAGAAGAAGAAGAAGATGACGACGATGATGAAGAAGGAAATGGCGATGAACGGGATGATGATTTTGCTATTCTTGAATCTTTTGGGAAGATCCCTCAATTGAGAGAAGAAGTTAGTAGATTTGCTGTCGAAGAAGACGAATCTAGACATCCTTTGGTGAGAGAGACAAATAGATTGATTGGCCTCAGGTCAATTTGGAACCCCAAGCACGAAAGCCAGATGAGGAATCTTCTAAGGAGCCTTAAACCATCACAAGTCTGTGCTGTTTTACGTTCACAAGAAGATGAACGGGTTGCTCTTAAGTTCTTCTACTGGGCGGATCGTCAGTGGCGGTATCGACATGACCCTCTTGTGTATTACATGATGCTTGAGGTTCTTAGTAAGACTAAGCTGTGTCAAGGTGCTCGAAGAGTTCTTGTTCTGATGAAGCGTCGATGTATATATCCAACTCCTAAAGCGTTTTCGCTTGTAATGTTATCATATAGTAGGGCAGGTCAGCTGAGAGACGCGTTGAAGGTGTTGACTCTTATGCAGAGAGCTGGAGTTGAACCTAACTTGTTGATTTGCAATACAACTGTTGATATTTTCTTGAGAGCAAATAGGCTGGAGAAAGCATTACGGTTTCTAGAACGTATGCAGGTTGTTGGTATAATGCCGGACTTAGTGACTTATAATTGTCTGATCAGAGGTTACTGTGAGTTGCAACGAGTTGAAGAATCAATTGAGCTACTAGAGAAAATGCCTAGTAAAGGATGTTTGCCGGATAAAGTTAGTTACTATACCATAATGGGCTTTCTTTGTAAAGAAAAGCGGACTGTGGAAGTAAGAAACTTGATGAAGAAAATGGCGAAAGAGCATGGTCTACTACCGGATCAAGTCACTTACAATTCTCTAATACATATGCTCACAAAACATGGTCATGCGGATGAGGCTATGTGGTTTCTAAACGATGCTGAAGAAAAAGGCTTTAGGATTGATAAGGTGGGTTATAGTGCTATAGTTCATGCATTGTGCAAAGAAGGAAGAATGTCCGAGGCAAAAGATCTCATTAATGAAATGCTGTCAAAGGGGCACTGCCCTCCTGATGTTGTAACTTATACTGCAGTAGTCAATGGATTTTGTCGTTTGGGTGAGGTGGACAAAGCCAAAAAGCTGCTTCAGGTTATGCACTCACATGGATACAAACCAAATACTGTGTCATACACAGCTCTGTTAAATGGGATGTGCCGAACGGGGAAATCTTTAGAGGCAAGAGAAATGATGAACATTAGCGAAGAGCAATGGTGGAGTCCAAATTCTATAACTTATAGCGTACTTATGCATGGGCTGCGTAGGGAAGGCAAATTGTCTGAGGCCTGTGATGTGGTAAGAGAGATGGTATTAAAAGGGTTTTTTCCAGGCCCAGTTGAAATTAACTTATTGCTCCAGAGTCTTTGCCGAGATGGGAAAACACAGGAGGCCAGAAAGTTTATGGAGGAGTGTCTGAACAAGGGTTGTGCTATTAATGTCGTGAATCTCACTACAGTGATTCATGGTTTTTGTCAGAACGATGAGCTAGATGCTGCTCTCTCAGTGCTTGATGACATGTACCTGATCAATAAACACGCAGACGTCTTTACATATACTACATTAATTGATGCATTGGGAAAAAAAGGTAGAATAGCAGAAGCAACAGAACTTATGAAGAAGATGCTTCATAAAGGTATAGATCCTACCCCTGTGACATACAGGACTGTCATCCATCGATACTGCCAAATGGGGAAGGTTGATGATCTTGTGGCTATACTGGAGAAGATGATTTTAAGGCAGAAATGCAAGACAGTTTATAATCAAGTCATTGAGAAGCTTTGTGGTTTGGGGAAGCTCGAGGAGGCAGACAAACTTCTGGGAAAAATTCTGCGGACAGCTTCGAGATCTGATGCTAAGACATGTTATATACTTATGGAAGGCTATCTTAAGAAAGGTTTACCTCTGTCAGCGTATAAAGTGGCTTGTCGGATGTTCAACCGCAATTTAATACCTGATGTTAATATGTGTAAAAAGCTAAGCAAGAGACTGGTTCTAGAAGAAAAATTTGAGGAGGCAGATCAGCTAATGTTACGTTTGGTTGAGCGTGGCCATATCTCACCCCAGTCCTCAAAGCAGTCGATGGTCTCATAATTGTTTGTCTGGATTTTCTTTCATTTTTGTAACTACAGACTTCTTGGTACACAGTTCGAGCGTTCAAACAAAGAGATTTCGCTTGAAGAATCTCTGTCTAGGCGCTGAAAATGATAACTACATGCTGTTTCATTTTGTTACTGGTTAGTCACAACCTTAGATCCCAAGAGAATCAAGTCTCACTGTCTTGATAATGGATTTCTTATTTGATGCTATTGGCATGAAGGAACATGTTTGAGAAAAGCCAGTTATACCATTCCATATTTTACTGGTAGGGACCCGTTATTCCCCATACTGGCTTCTCGACTCATACTGTTCTGAATTTAAGTGACACCTTGCAATCAAGTACTGATAATTCTTTGTCCTCTAAGTTATGCTTTAGTTAAGGCCATCATTGTTTCTTTTGTTTAAGCTTGTGTTTGTGTTTCCATGTTATAATTATAAGGGAGTTATAACACGAGTACACGAACGAAAACACAAAGAATTAGTCGTTGCCTAAATCTCTTTGCTCTGTTATTTATTTAACTAAATAGCAAGGCTAAAGATGTTTGACACACATCTCTTATGATGCGCAGTCGAGCTCATTGTTTATTGATCACTTTGATTATTCTGATAAGCGACTTCCATTAGACTATGATGTTTTGTTAGTTGCTGCTTGATAAGTGTATTATGGTAACTGCACACAAATAAGAGTTGTGGATGCAACTAAGAAGGCGTGACTGCAATACCAAGTGTTTACATTTTGGATGCTCACTTTTGCTAAAGGTAAACTCAAGTTATAATATCAATTATGAGAATAAAGAGGAAAATTTACAGACGAGATTCCATGGTAAGGAAGAGAATAGATGAAATATGTGAGGCTTCTCCTTGATGGGGTATATCTTACACGTCGCTATATCATTAAAGGTATCCATTATTTTTCTGTATTTGGGTATAGTGAAGCTGATAGCTTGCTTGTTGCATTAGCTCTCTGATACTGTGTATTTTGTATTATTGTCGATTTGGTTCGTAATAGTAAGCCAAAGTTAGAAACTGTTGCTTGGAAAGTGAAGGTTATCTACTACTTCTGTTGTAGATTTTTAATATTCTGCAAACAAAAGATCATGTCTGCGTCTAGTTAAAGGTTTTGGAACTTTTGCTTATATTGGAACTTACTGAGCTATTTTCATTTCAGCATGTTGTTGTTTGTTTTTCCATGTAAAGTCTGAGAAACTGTTTCTCTGTTATCACATCGTTCCACACTCAATCTTGCTAGAAACAAAAGGTGTTACTTTCAAAAATCTCTTGTGAAAATACATTTTGGAAAATATGTTAAAATCAAATTTTTGGTGATATGATATGTTGTTTTTTGTTTGTAATGCTTAAATGTTATCTATGATAACGATTATGTTTGTTGTTGTCTTTTAGTGGAGGACTTGTCTACAGGACTCTACCTTGGACTTCTTTCTGATATTTTCATCAACACGTAGCAGTAAATGTTGCTGGAGCTTCAAAGGTTAAGAGTTTACTTGTGGATACCAAGCTGCCGACAGAGCGAGAACTGTTCACTCTTTTTATATCGCTGTACAATGTGCTATTGCTCTGAGGTCAGTTGGCTTACAATTACAGGTATTGAAAAACTTTCCTACTTTACAATAAAACATAGTTTTTAGAAACTCAACCGCTAGTTCTTTGGCATTTTATTTGGGAAATAGCCTAAAAAAGAAGTTGGCTTTGGCAAGAGAGTTACAAAGGATTAACCTGTATGGCTAAGCAATAGTTAGAATCCGGCAGTTAATTTGTTTTGTTGCCTTGGAAGCCTTAATCGAAAAAGACTGAACCCGGTTTAGTTTTCTTGTTACTTTACTCATAAACAACATTGTTGAATGGTGAATCTTTCTTTAATTCCCCCCATTGTATCATACATCCACGTTATTGGAGTCACCTGGGACTGATGGGTTATGTAGTTCCTTTAGCACTCTTTCTGTCAAAACGTAAACGTTTATACGATATTACTTGTTTTCTTCCATTCTCTGCAAATATTGTCTGTGTTTCGTATGATTCAGGTCCATTCTCGGAGTATGGTTTTAATGGCATCACTTAGTAATCACTCTGCAAGGAAAACACCAAGAGTCCTTTTTGCTCCATATCTGCAACTCCTGGTATGTTGTTTCTTTAGCAACCTAAGTAACTTGATTCTTGTTTTTGGCACCCATATCTGCAAATGTTGTGTCGTTGGTTGGTGTGAGATCAAGGTTAAATGGTAACTGTACAGTGTTTTTGTCTGCTTATGGTTACAGTTGCTGCTAACAACGTCAGCTTTATTACTTTGTCTTGGGGCTTCTTACGTGTTGTCAAGAGAAAGCATTGTGTTTATGGGACTTATGCCCATCTATAGTTTGTTCTTTAATCTAGACTATGTCTTTTTGAGGCAATTACATCACACTCAGATTCCACAGGGAAAAGGTAAATGAATTTTGTGTTAGAAATAATGCAATATTATAAAATTATGTTTTGCGTGAAAATGTACTAGCAAATAAATTAAATTCTCAACCGATAAATTAAATGGAAAGTATAATATCACCCAAAGAGTTCCCTACTACAAAAATAAACAATTTTCAAAGTGCTGATAAATTTTACATATGCATTGACAGCCTTTTTTTTTAGTCTACCATTCCATTGTCACTCATCATAAGTTTAAAAACTGCTGTTTTAAAACAGCCTTTTTAAAACTTATGATGAGTGACAATGGAATGGTAGACTAATATATACATAATTAATAACTATTTAAAAATGAAAAACAAAATATCAGTTATATTTGTATACGATCGCCATTTTTAAAAAAAATTATTGGAAATGGTAGACCACTTTGAACCTTTATAAAAGAGATAAATTGCCTGTTAAAGAAGTGATTTGATATTTTATAATTTAGAGGCAACATCTATGCAACATAACATTACAGATCACACACATGCTTGGAACAGTTAAATATTAATTGGGTCTCCTTGAGTTTTCTTTAGTTTATCTTCTGCTTCTTTTTTCTTTTGTCTTGTTTAAATGATCTAAGCTCGAATCTTAAAGGGAGCAAATCCCAGCAGAATGATTGTTTTTGTATCTGATTTTATTATATTGTATTTAAATAAGGTATTGTTGTCCCCTCTCAAGACCACCTGATCTGAAACTTTTACCTGTAATGTTCCTATACAATGATCTGAATCTGATACTTATTCTAAACCACATCAAGGTTTGGGACTATACAGTTGATGTGCATTTTTCTGTATATACTTTATTGATTTGTGATCCCAAACTAAATCAACAAAAAGAAAGATATCAATAATCATTTCCACAATGTTTAAGAGCCAGTTTCAATAGCTACCTCTAAAAGGAAAGTCTTTTTTCAATATAACCTTTAAATAGTCAATACTAACAATTAGTGTATCCATTAATGAAGAAAATCTGTATATCATTAATTGAATAACCTATTAATGATTATACACCCAAATGCCAAAACAATTGTTTACAAATAAAATAGAGAGTGAGCACCATTTATAAAGTGATAGTTTAACGATCTATCATGGGGACAAAAAAAGAGGATTCAAGATGGTTATTTGTACTCCTTCGGTTTCAAAATAAATGATGTTTTAGGTAAATTTTTTTGTTTCAAATTAAGTGATGTTTTCACTTTTCAATACAAAATTTATTACTTTTTATGTTTTTCACCATTTATATTATGCAAATAATTTTATTATTGGTTGAATTGTTATTTAATATACCTAATAAATGATGTTTTATCTAGAGTAAACCAAATTTTAAATGATTGTGTATAGAATCCTTAAACATCATTTAAAATGAAACAGATGGAGTAATTAATTGGTAATTAATAACGATAAGCATGTGCTGGAGAGTAAGAAGGGTATGGCTTTTTGGTACTGAAGAATGTTGGCTTGACATCAAATTATAGGCGTGCATTGCCCCCACTTCTCTTTAGACTAATCACAAGAAATATTACTATGTTATAAATAATCCTTTCTGTAACATATTAGTGATTTCAATTAGAAGCTTCTAAATAAAACATGCTTGGTTTACGATCTTACTGATGACTTGTCAAAAAACTTGACTTTATTCATCAAGCTTTATTTTTTGTAAGTATTTTTTCTAAATAAAAATACAGTATCTTAAGTTTTATCGAAAGTTTGTTGTAAATTATATATATAAAAATATCTTTTTTTGGTTTTAACTATACAAACAAATGTTAATTGACTTAGATTACTTCCATTTTCAATATTTTATATTTTTATGAATGTGAATATATTATATACTTATATTAGTTTATTGATCCGCATACGATGCATACATAATGATTTTACAAAATAATTATAAATATGATAGTTAGGTAATATAATATTTTATCGATTTATAAATTATTGTGCATTATTTATATGTTATTTCAAAAATCTTAATTCTTAAGATTGTGTTTGTATTATTTTAAAATTTTATACAATACATATTGCTATATGTATTTTAATACGTTTTTTCATTTGACATATTCTGTATATAATGAAATATTTTATTGTTTTGACATACGACCCCGCTAGAAACTATATATTAAGAAGATTAATCCTAATATTAATATAATCTACAACTTGTTAAATTTTTTAATTTGTTTTGATTTTTAGAATAAAAATGTGATTATATGAATATTTTGATATGACATTCTATTTAATACGGGTAATATATGATTTTTAAAGGTCTTTTGACATTTGACTTCATAATTTCCTCATTAAATGAATCCTAAATCATCCAATTTTTACAGCAACTTTTATGTCAATCCATAACTGGTTGGCATTATTTTTTATTAGCTATTAAAATGATAGAAATATGATTTTCCTGCAGATAAACATAAATTTATAATATTTCTTAAAAAAGTTGTTTAAAGATAAAATAATTGGTTTTTCAATAATATTTTCCTCATTCATCTTTTTATTTTTGTATATACCAAATTATATAAAGAATAATCTACCTTACCTTGTCGACGCATAGTGTTTTTGTTAAGTTTATAAGCAAAAGAATTATAACTGCAAGCCGTTTGTTAATTTTTTAAAGTGGAAGAAGAAGAAGAGATATATATAAGAAAGTAGTTTATTAGAGTTTAGGTATCAAAATGGTATGGAAGTGTAATTAACGATTTTGGGAAGAGTTAATGGAGGCCCAAATCGACCTAAAAAGCTGAAAATAAAATCCAACGGTGAAAGAGGGTTGTCAAGAACCACCGAGAGATAAGATCGCGACACATATTCTTTTTATAAAATTGCCGAAAAATAATTTTTAAAAATAATGTCAGAAGCTAAGAAAAAGACATGTCATCAAAAATTAATCAGACGATGACACGTCAGCTTTCTACTTCTCTTTTAAAAAAAAAGTTGGAGAGGGCAAAAATCGCTTAGGACTCTCTGATTGTACGAGAGTGTTTGTTTTTGAATATTGCACCGGAGATATTCCCATACATCTGCTGGTTTTGTTACGATTCTCACAAAAAAAAAACAAAAGATTTACCATATCTTGGATATAACCTTTTGGTATTAACGTGTTTCCATTAAACTTTTGGTAGGGTTCTTTGTTTCTCTCTGGGTTTAAGAACGCCGCCAAAAGCTTTAAGAATGTCAAAAAAATGCTCGGGTGATCAACTTAACAAAGCAATGAAGCAGATGTGTTTGGAAGATGATGAACCTCTGGTTTTGAAGAATCTTCCAAAGTTTAGTGCTTGTTAGAAAAAAGTTAAGTATCATTGGAAAGCTACTCAACCCGACGAGTCAATCAATCAAATATGCTATTTTGAGCTTCCAAGAAAGTGGAGATTGTATGAGCGCACTAGAGGCATTGCTCTCTCGAAGGAGAGCTTCTAGTTTTTGTTTGAGTCGCAAAAGGATATGAATAGAGTATTAGAGGAGGGGGCTTGGACCGTAGACGACTGGTCAGTTGGTTTAGAAAGATGGGTTGAAAAACGACTTGATGATTACCTTAAGATCATTCTCATCTGGATCCGTATTTGAAACGTAACCGTTAATTGGTATATGGTTTAAACGTTTGAAGAAATTTATAAGTACATCGGAGAAGTGACGAAGGTGGCTTTTGATCCTGAAAAACCACAAGTTAATGATTACATAAAGGTTCTTGTTTTGTTTGATATATCAGAGCTCTTATAACATCTAAGGAGGTTCAGATGCATGATGGAGAAGCTACAAAAATTTGTTTTGAGTATGAGAGGATTCAAAAGCATTGTTTTTAGTGCCAAAGGCTAACACACGATAAGATGAAGTGTCCTCGGAACCCCTTGAACCAGCAAGTATCTGCTACGAAAGGGAGTTCAAGTGATGCTCTGTTTCTGAAGGAAAATTAGGTAGTCATTCCTCCTTCTGATATGTTATTTGGAATTCTAATGGAGGATCATGTAGGTTTTGATCCTAACTTGGGACACATGAAAGTAAAAAAGGAGGTCTTGAATGAAATGAGAACTTATGTTCAAGTTGGTGATGATGCGGAAAGGAAAATATGGGAGCTAAGGGTCAAGAAAACTATAGATGATCTGGCTAATGATCCGGTGGGGCAAAATACATTACTTCGGCTAGAACATGCACCAATTGTTACTAAAGATCTCAATAAAGGAAAAGGAGTAGTTATGGATTTTGCACATCAAGAATCGATGAAGAATTCTGGGGTCAAAATGATGGCATATGCTATTAAGTCTAATCATGTTGTTAATGATAGCCATTTGAGCCATACGAATCAAGAACTTGGTCCTATTTTTGCTATTGGTTCTACGATTGAAAAGGAAAATAACTTTGTTTCTTGCTCCTCCGGGACTAATAGCAAAACAAAAAATCGAGAGGAAGACCAGGTTCTTGGAAACGTAAAGACCAAAAGCAGAGGAAGCAAGTATGGGAGAGGAGAAGACAATATGTAATGAAGTGCTAACACCGTCTAAGAGAAAGGCTAGTGGAGATGCGTTAGAGGCCGCTAAAATTCTCAAGAAAAACCAGAACTTGGTGGTTCCCGGAGTGGAACCGCTGCGTCTCTAATAGGTGTTTTGAGTTGGAATTGCCAGGGGCTGAGGAACCCTTGGAAAATTCGTCATCTTCGGAAAATGCGGAAAGAACATTTTCCCGATAATCTATTCCTCATGGAGATTAAAAATTCTTTTGATTATGTGTTACATATTTGTGATGGTTTGGGGTACAATAACATTCGAACAGTGGATCCAGTAGGGAGTAGCGGAGGTTTGGCGATTTTCTGGAAGAACTGAGTGAAGCTAGAGTTTCTTTTTGAAGATAAGAATTTGATGGATTGTAAGGTCACAACTTTAGGAAAGGAATGATTTATGTCATGTTTTTAACATCCGGAGGTGAAACAAAGACATAATCTATGGGAGAGGTTGACAAGAATTGGAATTACTCGGCATGAGGCTTGGTGTATGATTGGGGATTTCAATGAGATATTGGATAATTCTGAGAAATTGGGAGGCCCTCAACGTCATGTTTCAACATTTTTACCATTTTGGAATGTTATTCAAAATTGTGATATGCAGAAAGTTTCAAGCTTCGGTAATGGCTTTACGTGGGAAGGTAAGAGAAACAACATGTGGATATAAAGTAAACTGGACCGATGCTTTGGTAATTCGGCATGGTTGAGAGAGTTTTCTCAAGCTCAAAAGAAATTTCTTCATAGATTTGCATCAGACCATAAGCCTGTCTTGGTTTCTTTCATTCATGAACCGGTGAAATTTCAAAATCAATTTCGGTTCGAGAAGAGATGGGCAGAGGACTCGAGTGTGGAAAATGTGTTGATGGAAGCTTGGAAAAGAGGCCAAAGGCATGGAAGGATTTCAACTTTGAACTGTATAGCAGAGTGTCATCGAGCTTTGAGTGCATGGAAGAGGAGAACAAAGCCTAACTCTGCCTTGCGAATCAAGAAACAGAGAAATGAGCTTGAAGTTGAATCTAATAAGCTTTATCCTTGTTTCCAGAGCTTATTTAGAATATGAAATGAGTTTGGATTGGAGTATCGTGAAGAGGAAAGCTTATGGCAGGAGAAGAGTAAAGAGAAATGGCTTCAAGCAGGGGATTGTAACTCGAAATTCTTTCATACATCGGTTAAGTCTACAAGAGTGAATAACTCTTTGAGTTTTCTACTGGATAATGATGGTATAGCTCAAGCTTCTGATCAGAAAAAGGTGGAGATTTCCATTGATTATTTTTAGAAACTCTTTGAGTCGAAACACTCTGCTTCAAGCTTCTGTGAGCTGGATTATTGGCCGTCAAAGGTAACTGATACGATGAATAAAATACTCACTCGTTCTATTTTTGAGGAAGAAATTCGTGTAACGAATTTTGCGATTAAGAACGATAAGGCTCCTGACCATGATGGTTTTAGTGGTTTCTTCTTCAAAAAATATTGGAATGTGGTTAAAGAGTAAGTTATATCTCAAGTGAAAAGGTTCTTCCAAACAAGTGAAATGCAGAGTGATTGGAATCGTACTCAGATTTTGTTCCTATCGAAAGTTGTTCCCCCTACGAGGATGACGGAGCTGAGACCTATAATCTTATTGAATAGACTCAAACCAATGTTGTCAAACATAGAGTCGTCTACTCAGTCTACTTTTGTTTCCAAGAGATTAATTTTAAACAACATCTTAATAGCCCATGAGGTGATCCATAATCTGAAATCGATTGTGGATATTGCTAAGATCATGGTCATTAAGACGAATATGTCAAAAGCTTACAACAGAGTTGAATGGCCATTTCTCAAAAGGATGCTTCAGGGACTTGGTTTCTGTGATTTATGGATCAATTGGATAATGGGATGTGTTTGTTCTGTTTCTTATTTGGTACTTATTAATGGTCAACCATTTGGTTCAATCAAGCCTGCAAGGAGAACTCGCTAAGGAGATCTGTTATCTCCAGTCTTATTTTTCTTATGTACGGAAGCGTTAGTGCATCTGTTGACTAAAGCCAAGTGGGATAGAAGGATTACGGGTGTCCAATTTGATGTCCAAGGACCTAAGATCAATCATTCTTTGTTTGCGGATGATACACTTTTTGTGTGTCAAGCATCGAAATCGCAAGTTGAGGGTATTTTGGATTGTTTGGTGAAGTATGAGTCCATGTCTGGACAACTCATAAATGTTGATAAGTCTGCAATTACATTTGGTGATCTGGTCAAAGAAGATGTTAAAGTATGGATCCATAATCGTACAAAGATTACAAAGACAAGAGGGCTTCGTACTTACCTGGGACTTTCGGAGTGTTCCAGTGGTTCAAAACAAGCTCTCTTGGGCTATATAAAAGACAAGGTTAAAGGTCGATTAAATGGTTGGTATGCTAAGCACTTATCTCTCAAGGCGGTAAAGAGGTTTTGTTAAAGTCCGTTGCGATGACAATGCCAATTTACGCAATGTCTTGTTTCAAACTTCTTGTAAGCATTTGTCAAAAGATAACGAGTGCGATGATGGATTATTGGTGGAACTCAACTCAGGGAAAAAATAAAATTCATTGGATAGGATGGGAGAGGATGAATTTTCCTAAACGGTTGGGAGGGATGGGTTTTCGAGACTTATTATGCTTTAATCAAGCATTGCTTGCAAAGCAAATGTTGTGGTTACTTCATGAACTTAACTCTTTATTTGCCAAGTTGTTTAAAAGTCGATACTATCCCACTTCTTTCATTCTTAAAGCCGCAACTGGTACTAAAGCATCATATGCTTGGAGGAGCTTTTATTTGGAAGATATTTGCTATTACAAGGCTTAAAGGTGGTCGTTGGTGATAGATAGGATACCAACTTATGGCAGGACAGATGGGTGTTTGATGGTCAACCAAGGCGTGCCCATAATAGAGAAATTTTCATTGCATTGGTGCCAAAGTTAGCTGTCTTATTGATCCATTACAGAGGAACTGAAATTTCGACAAGTTGCACCAATTTTTGCTTCCTAGGGACATTGAACTCATCACAAAATTTCAACCGGTGGTGGTTTTAAAGGATTCATTTTTTTGGTTTGGCATGAAGAATGGTATATACACAATACGATCTGGTTATGAATTAAGCAACAAAGAAAAGCATAAGGACTTGTATGTACAAGCTGAAGTTGAACCCTCCTTGAATGTCTTGTATGAAAGATGCTAGAAAGTGAAGATAGAACCAAAGATAAATCAATTCATTTGGAGAGCCTTGAAAGGAGCTTTAGCTATAAAGGAGAGGTTAACAACCACATGAATGCACATGGATGGGGGATGTCTTTTCTGTGATGATTAGGATGAATCTATAAACCATGTTTTGTTTCGGTGTCTTTTTGCAAGACAAACTTGGGCGATGTCCAATGTTCCCATGCTATCTAATGGATTTGGTGAATCCATTTATGATAATTTTTACCATTTTTTTAGGTAGAGAAATTATCGATGCTACCTATGGACACAAGACAAATAGGTCTTTGGCTCGTGTGGTGTATTTGGAAGAACCGAAATTCAAAGTTGTTTGATAATAAGTTCATCGATGCAAGAATGTTGGTTTGGAAAGCACATGATGAGATGCTACTCTGGTCATCGGCTAAGTCAAAAATGGAGGAGGTTCAACAACAGAGCAATGAAGAAGAAAGACCAATGTATGAATTGAAGTGGCAGAGACCATTACCGAATGAATTTAAGTGTAATATTGGATGCTCTTGGTCGAGTAAGAAGAAGATTCGAGGTGCACCTTGGGTACTTCGAGGCTCTAATGGTGTGGTCGTTATGCATCGCTGAAGGTCATTTGTCAATGTAGAGTCTCAATTACAAGCTCAAATTAAAGCATGGTAATGGTCGGTGGAGAACTTGGCAAGCCTTCACTTTCAGAAATTCACTTTCGTTGCTTCGACATCGGACATTATTAAAGCTTTACAAGAACCATTAGAATGGTGGAACATGATAGGTTTGATATCTGAAATTCTGAGTTTTACTGTAGGCAAATCAGATT
Source organism: Anastatica hierochuntica (assembly GCA_900406275.1). Classification (NCBI taxonomy): domain Eukaryota; kingdom Viridiplantae; phylum Streptophyta; class Magnoliopsida; order Brassicales; family Brassicaceae; genus Anastatica; species Anastatica hierochuntica. The sequence goes on from OVAN01002930.1 coordinate 24,035, forward strand.
GGTATCTCTCCTATGAAGCACCAAAGTGTAACAAATGAGCCTATAAAATTGCTAGAAGTGTGGTTGAAGATCTTCGCATGAATTCGTATGTGGAAAGAGGGAGTCCAATGTGGCTACAACAGTTGTTTGGTGAAGAACGTGTTGAATCTTTGTCTATGGAAGACATTGTTTAAGCTTTTGATGTTTCTGATTTATGTCCTTTGTTTTTGCGTCTGTTAGGGCTCTGTTTTGGTTTTTATATCTTGTACAACTTTGGATTTATTTCAATACATCTCTTGTTGGAAAAAAAATCTAAACAAAAGATTTCTTATATTAAAAAATATTAAATTTGATTGAATTTTTTGCAAGTCAATTTTTCTCATGTGTAATATTGTTTCTTATAGCAACAGAGCCAAACTGTTGGTTTGCAAGCAACAATGCTTCCCACTTTTTTGATGGCAATACACAATTACCTCCTCCATCCCCTCCTGATCCCCCTGACCCATCTCTTCCCCTAAGCCCTTCAAACTTTCCCCATTTATCTCCTTCTTTTCATTATCCCTCAAACTCCACTCCTCCAGCTACTTCCCAGGTCCTCAAATTCGATCCTACTAATCTGGTCATCGCTCTTCCATCATACCATAATTCTATCCTAGTGGTGATTAATCCATAAGCTCTAAAAATCCTCCATGAAAAGGGTTTCACTGTAGCTACTAGCCCTAACTCAGAACAAATCCACTTCATCCAAGATCTATCTGCTATAGCAATTACCTCATCAGCATGACCCTCATCCTTCTCAACTTCCACTACTTTACTCCCTACTCTTGATCTCCCTCTACAACTCCCCAAATTTTCTTAGATTATCCCCTCCTCCCACATTCATTCACAATTCAAACCAGATTCTCATTCAAGCCACTACCCAAATCCAAACCTTACCCCCTCCCCATCAGGCCCTTCCTCACTCAGCTTCCACATCTAGCCAGCCTTAAACCCACCCTCTCAAAAAAGAACTCCCTCCAGTCAATGCTGTTACTAAAACTTGGGTTGAGCAATTGAAGCAGTCAACAAATAGAAAGTTAGAGCGTTTGGCCCTTGCATCTTCATCAAAACCAAATGGAACCCCAAGAACAACCATACCTGATAAGGTATTTTAAGAAGGTGCAAAGTACCACAAAGACTTCATTATTTGCATATTTAAGGGCATGCCCCCTCCTTTTACCCACATTCATAATGTATTAAGTCAGATATGGGCAAATGATAGGAAATTAGAGATCCATCTCAATGCAGCATCCAGAACCATGCTAGTAAGGATCCCTTATGATTATCTGAGACAAAAGATAATATATAAAAACTCTGGTATGTCGGAGATAACCTCTTCTTTATTGCTCAGTGGAGTGCTAATAGAGACTCAACTCAAGACCTAGGCAATATCCCGATCTGGAGTCATCTTCATGGAGTCTCCTTAAATCTGAGGCACAATAATGGACTTAGTCTAATTTCATGAGAGATAAGAGAGCTCATAGAGGTTGATGATTTCACACTAAAGATGGTGGACCTCAAAGTTGCACATGTGAAAGTAGAAGCTGACCTCACAAAGCCTCTCCCAACCTCAGTTGAGATAGAAAAGAAAAATGGGGAGATCATAAATGTGGAAGTAACCTATCCTTGGCTTCCACCTACATGTTCACATTGTAAAGAACTTGGGAATGTTTTAAAGAATTGTCTCACAGCAAACCCAACTTGGGTCCCAAAGAACACTAACCAAGCAACAAATACTACCTCATCGAAGGATAAAGGCAAAAAATTGCCACCATTGATGCTCCCAACCACCTTGGAAATTCTGAGCCAAGGCAAACATCAAACTCAGCTGGCCATGATCCTTCTGTACACCAAAACAATCCTTCTAAACCTCAACTTGCATCTGACTTGGGTACCTCCTCTTCAACTAACAATATCCCTGCACCAGAATCCCAATCTTTCACCCTCCCAAAAAATTTAGCCAAACAACCTACCTCCTCACCTCCTGTCATGACCCCTATACTACCCTCTGTCAACAGTTTCTCCCCATTGCAACCCTAACCATACACAGCCAGTGATTCACCTTCCACCCCTCATAAAGCCCCCGTCCACCCCCTTAACCATGAACAAAAAGCCCCTTCTACCTCTACTCACTCGAATGATCCCCCTCATAAGGAGGATTCATTGGTTTCAACATAACCCCTAAGCTTTTCATTATGTATATACAAGGATTTTTTTGGAACATTAGGGGACTATATACTTCGGATAAACATAGACCCTTTTTGGATTGGTTAAATAGCTAATATCCTACTTTTGGAGTCCTCCTTGAAACTCATATCAAGGAACCTAATTTGAACCACATCATGAGTGTTACCTCTCTTGGATGGGCTTCTACCTCAGATCATCTTTCTGATGAGGATGGGAGGATTGTGATCATCTGGCAACCTCCAGCCATTGTTACCATCCACCAATAAAAAAACCCTTACTTGTGAGATCAAATCTCTGAAGGGCATAGTTTTCTCTTCACAGCAGCCTATGCATCAAAAAAAAAACCAGAAGAAAAAACGGATTTTTGGTGTGAATTGCTTCAACTTCATCATACTCTAGGCTTGGAGAAGCAACCATGGATTCTTGGTGGTGATCTAAATCAAATCACCCACCATGCAGAGCACTCAAACCTTTAGTGAATCATCTAACCTCACTTATGATAGAACTTAGAGACTGTCTGATCCAAGTATAACTTTTTGACCTGAGATTCCAAGGTACTACCTTCACCTGGTCCAACAAAAACCCCCTAAACCCAATAGCCAAAAAACTGGACATGCTCTTTACCAACAATTCCTGGTTATCTTCCTACCCAAAAAACCTAACCTCTTTCCTCCCACCAAGTATCTATGACCACTCCCTTTGCCTCCTAAACCTAAATTGTCCTATATCCATAGCAGACTCAAAATCTTTCAAGTTCTATAACTTTCTAACCCTCCACCCTGAGTTTAAAGCTAGAATAGATTTTGCTTGGAAATTGTTGGGAAGCGCCAATTCCTTGTCTCCATGTTTGGCTTCTCTCTATGCTAAACAAAAAGAGTTAAAGAGAGACTTAAAATCTTTGAGCAAAAATTCATTCTCTCAAATTCAGAAGAGAGTCAGTGACAATAACCACTTATTGCAGACTATGCAGGTCCAAGCACTTTCTAAGCCTTCAAATGCTCTCTACCAACAGGAAAGAGGCCTTTAAGAAAAACTAATATTCCTCAGACCCATTGAAGAATCATTTTCAAGCAGAAGTCTAGGATCCAATGGCTTAGAGAGGGGGATCATAACACGGGTTTCTTCCACAAAATCGCAGCTATTAGGGGATCTTTCAATGCCATTAAATATTTCACCTTGCTACGATGAAGTCATAACAAATCCTCTTGAGATGAGTGCCCATGCGGTCAACCATTTCAACACTCTGTTTAGACCTATTGATCTACCTCATATTTCAAGTCTTCTCAGCTGGCTCAAAGAGCTATTTTATTACACATGCCCTGCACAAAGGAAAGAAATTGTGGAGTCAAAACCTACTTCATAGGAAATCACAACAACAATGTGGAAACTAAACCCCAATAAATCCCTAAGACCATATGGCATCACATCTGCATTCTACAAGGAAGCCTGAAGCATTATTGGTACTGAAGTTGTTCAAGACACAAGTCAATTCTTCCTATTTGAGTTAATGCCTGCAACCACTAATTCCACTATCTTGACCTTTGTACCCAAGAGGCCTGGTTCCTCTAAGATCACATACTACAAACATATCTCCTACTGCAACACTATCTACAAATGCATATCCAAGATACTAGTTGCGAGGTTGAAGCCCTTCCTACATTACTTCATCCACCTAACCCAATCAACATGTACCAAGGGTCGACTACTAATTGAAAATTCCCTGCTAGCCTCAGACATAATCCATGGTTACATGAAGGACAAGGGCAAAAAGAAACTAACCCTGAAAATTGACATTGCCAAAGCGTTTAATACCATTAGATGGGAATTAATCATGTCTTACCTCCATGAAATTGATATGCCAAATGATTACATTTGATGGATCAGAGTTTGCATCTCAACCCCTTCCTTCTCAGTTGCTTACAATGGTAACATGCATGGGTTTTTCAAAGGAAATAGAGGACATAGACAAGGAGACCCGCTATCTCTTTACTTATTTGTCATTGCACTAAATTGTTTATCAAAATGCTAGACAGAGCAGCAGAACATGGACTATTTGGATACCACCACATATGTGAGGAAATTCGATTAACACACATTTGTTTTACAGATGATCTTCGAATCTTCAGGGATGGCTTTGTATCCTTTGCCCATCACATTCTCAATATCCTCAAAGAATTTGAAAGTTATTTTAGGATTAGCCATCAACTAACAAATAACCTCTCTCTTTGCCTCTAGCTTATCAGATGAGAAGATAGAGAGGATAATGAAAGAAACTGGAATCATTCATGCATCCCTACTAATCAACTACCTTAGTTTTCCTTTAGGCTCAAAGAAACTGACAACTTTGAATTGTGCCCCTCTTCTTCAGAGAGTCAAAAGCTAATTGTCTGTTTGATCAAAAAAGTTCATATCTTTTGCTAGGAGGTTACAACTTTCCACCTCTGTCATCTCAGGCATCACTAGCTTCTGGACAACCTCTTTCATCATGTCCAAAAAGATAATTTAGACTATAACACTTAGCAAAAGAGTATGAGTTTTGGGTGTTAAAAATCTTCAAGCTGGAATCTAGCAACTGCCTACAAACTTATGTGGATGTTTTTCTTCAAGCAAGGATCTATATGGGTATGATAATTTATCAAGGAAGTTCTAAGTGGTTGCATAAACAACTTTTGGATCACAAAAGAGAGGATAACAACCTCTTGGCTTGCTAATAAGCTTCCTAAGCTACGAGAGATAATGTAACCATGGATAAAGGTTGAATTGGAAATGGTACTACCTGCAGGTTCTGGTCAGATAACTGGTGCTCTCTTGGTAACATCAAGGCCTATCCCCACCCTGAAGGACCGCAACAAGTGGGCATAATAACGAATTCAAATCTATCAGACTTATGGAGAAACAATGCCTGGTCATTACCACCTGCAAGATAAAAAAGCAGGTTCAAATTTAGCTGCAACTATCAAGCATCTCACTCTCAAATGTAGCTGACAAGTTTAAAAAGTGGATAAATGATGAGGTTGAGGACAAGTGCTCGACGGGGAAGATCTATTTGGTTATCAAACACCGTCAACCAGAAGTACTTTAGCAAAACATAGTTTGGATCTCTGCATGGATTCCAAAGTATGAGTTCTTAGTACTGTTGTTTGTCTTAAACTGTTGCCCGACAAGAGACTGAATCTTAAGTTGGGGCTTACAATGCAGTCCTGTATGTGTCTTCAGTGGCTCAACCAACGAATCATGTAACCATTTACTATTTCAGTGTGCCTTCTCTAGTGGCATCTGGGAGGAGGTCAACATGAGATATGGGATTGTTGTTTTGAGGAGATGGGAAGACTGCTTGCTATTCCCCTCTTCGCTTTGTGGATCACAAGTAAAAAGGAAATTGCTTCTTCTAAGTTGGCAAGCCACAATCTATGCCACTTGGACTGAAAGGAACAATTGGATCCACAAAAACTCTTTCCAGCCACAAGACCGCATCCTCAGCAATATCAGCAGAGCAATAAAGGACATGGCACTTAGCTTCAGAATGCAGAATGAGCAACTGCCTTCGAAACTTTTGAGACTCTGGTTGGCGACGACGAGATGAAGAAAAGAGGGTCTAGGGTTCACGAGAAACATGTTTCAAAGGGGATCTATGTTTCACCATCTCACTTATGGACCTAATTAACTCTCTGCAACTAATTTTTGGTATCTCAACAACTAATCGATTTTTTGGTTACTTGACCTGGTTATGGTTCGGTACAATTTAGGGTCATTAGTTATGTTTTAGTTGCATCTTAACTTTCTGTAATTATGTTGGACTTCAAACACTGGGTTAACTATGTAAAACATTTTGTTTTTATTTAATTTGAAAACCAATTAACAAAAAAAATGTTTCTTTGCTAACTCATTATTCCTATTTTAAGATAAATGTTTTATTTAATTTTAAAATAAATTGACATTATTTAGAATTTTAAAATAATATATTTTTAGTCTAATTTTTTACGTACAACAATGATTAATAAAATAATTAAAATTTCCTTTTTCATTGAATTTTTTTTTGTTAATTTTCCCTTTTTAATCAAACTACTTTTTCTTTTTATATTTTTTATTTTTTTTTACTAATTACAATTTTATTAAGGGAAGTCATATAATCAACTAGTTTAACTTTTAATTTTAACCAAATTCTCTTAACAAATAATATATAAGATCAATCTCTAAACATTTAACGTATATAAATCATACTCTAAAATGATCTTATTGTATTATTTTAGCCAGACAACAAAAGAAACGCGTAGTTACTAAAAAGGAGACAAATTACGATTCTTCGGTTTTATAAATATCATAATAAGATTTTTTTCTTTTTTTTTTTTACTTCTAAATGACTTTTATTAATATATCGAAGTGCAAATAGATATACAAAGCCGAATACAAAGCAACGAACTACAAATTATTACATAAGCAGATATATGCGCCATATGCTGAAGACAATTCATTCGAAGGATCCGTCTTACTCTGATACGATTGGCATGCCATATTGACATTCTTTTCTTTTCCCAAACCGTACAGTAAAAATCCATTGCATCCGGAACATGCTTTGAACAATCGACATGATAGCAATTAGTTTGTACCCTTGTCTTTGATAATAATGTAGGCTCTGTAGTATTCCACCAATGACTCCGAAAAATTAAAATTATAGTATCTTGTGACTCCCCTTCATAGACTTTACATTCATCTTGCATCTTCAGTCTGAATCCATTACTCTCTGATGTAGAAATTCCTCCTTCCGAGACATCGTCCGGCCATGGCGGNAATGATTCATTAGGAGGGGAAAATTCGCCTTGCAAAATTTGCAAGTATAAACCGCCGACCAACCTACACCGTGATAGGTATTTGTTTGTCGGAAAAAGACGCTCCCGAAAGGAGAAAGGCACATCATCCATCCGATCCAT
>OVAN01002931.1:0-31164 GCA_900406275.1 Anastatica hierochuntica
GAATAAGACCCTTAACTTCTTTGTTAACTGTGTCAGTCGAATCGCTCTCCGTTTACTTTTCTGCATACTTTAGATTCGTTCTCGTTTTCACTTTGTATTCGCTCACGTTAATTTATCTTACGAATCCTATTACCTGNCTGTTCACCGTTAATTCATATCGCTTTGCAATCTATTTTGTATTTCGTATTTCGTTATCTAACTTACTCACGATTTCTGTCTTATTGTCTTCACAGTTTACTTTTGTATTTCTTATTCAATTATTCGCTAATTCGCTATCTCGATCTATTGATCTTTGGCTAACAGAGTTCGTGAACCACATATCATTGACAGTGAGAGTTTCGGTTCCCACAATTCTCCGGGCCACTTATGACAAGCATATAGGGAAGCGAATCGCGGAGAATCATGGAAGAAGTCCACTCCGGATCCTGCGGAAATCATATTGGCGGGAGATCCCTCACAATCAAAATCAATCGCCACGACTACTATTGGCCAACAATGGTCAAGGATTGCGAGAAATTAGCACGCAAATGCGAAAAAAATACCAAAGGCACGCACCGACAATCCACCAGCCTGCGGAACTTCTTTCCTCTATTTCGGCACCATAAACATTCATGCGATGCATAAATCTAAGCAGACGCTTCCTGCTAATCTTGACCGACTTCTTCTCAAAATGGGTCGAAGCAGACTCATACGCTAGAATCAAAGATGCCCAAGTTGAAATTTTTGTGTGGAAGAACATTATATGCAAACATGGTGTCCCATACGAAATCGTAACGGACAATGGATCTCGGTTCATTACAACAAGATTTGAGGCGTTTTGCGAAAAGTGGAAGATACGGCTGACTAAATCCACCCCAAGGTATCCGCAAGGCAACGGCCAGGCCGAAACCATTAACAAGACCATCTTAGACGGACACAAGAAACGCCTAGACGCTAAAAAGGGCCGATGAGCAGAAGAACTCGAAGGAGTCCTTTGGTCACACAGAACAACTCTGAGAAGGGCGACGGGTGAAACTCCCTTCGCCCTCGTGTGCGGGGCAAAATGCATTATCCCAGGGGAAGTCGAATTCCCCGGGATACGCAAGAGACTACTCCCCGAACGAGAAGACATGAAAAATCTAATGCTATTAGATGATCTCGACCTCGTCGACGAGCACCGAGACCAATCCCTCATACGAATCCAAAACTACCAACAAGCAGCGGCAAAATACTACAACTCAAACGTACGCAGTCGCAGGTTCAAGGAAGGTGATCTAGTTTTACGCAAAGTTTTCCATAATACCGCAGAGCGAAACGCTGGGAAACTCGGAGCAAACTGGGAGGGACCATACAAGGTCATAAAAGTAGTCCGACCAGGAGCATATGAAATTGCCACAATGCAGGATGTCAAAATTCCTAGAACCTCAAACGCAATGCACCTCAAAAAATACTATCACTACTCAACAACGTTAACGGTAAATTGAACTACAAGACGGCTTGATCCCCGAAAGGGGTACATAGGCAACTCGTCAGAAGACGATTTCAGTCGTTCCCCTCTCTAAAAATGGGGGAGTGGGTGCGTATACATATACTCGTATACTCCCAAAAAATTCGAAATATCATCCTCAAACAATATCATCGGCAGCCCATACTCGCCAAAAAACGCCCCAACAAGCGTTTCAAGCCCGTGAACGCCTCAAGCACGAAGCACGACATACAAAAGAAAAAACCAATCTTCAGCTTCTCGAAACATCGCAGACACTTGAAAAACCGTTTTTCAACAACACACCTTCCTCGGTAAAATACACAAACCGTTCGCGAAGACTTACAAATGGTAATATCTACCGATAAGTTTGTTGCTGATCACAACGAACTCCCAACGTCCTAAACAGACCAAGCCATCTCATAGAGATAACTCTCATACATCCGACTAGGATAATAACATGCTATAAAAGAAATCCGAAATTTTGGTCAGCACCCCCAAACGACTTACAAACTGTCTTTGGAGATATGCTCGATTATCGATTTATGCAAGTCATATAAGCCGAGAACTTATCGCAGACTTCACTATAGAGGCAGAACCATCTCGAAATCGAAAACAGGAAACGTAAGCCGGAGTTAGTAACTGAACTCCCTAAAATTGAGACTAGACCTAGGTCTTGCCCTAAACCCAGCACACTGGTCTCTAACATCTCAAAGCATGATATCTAACCGATACGAGATCCTAAAACATGTCTCTTCGTTCATATCTAAAACGCTCAAGAAATTTTACAAAACTTCTTAACATCTCGGACGAGCATCGCATAGAACGATCAAAGAAAAGAGTTAGATACGAGATGACAACTTGTGTTTTCCCTCTACTCCAAATCAAACCAAACCCAACACGCTGGTCTCAGACATCTCAAGACATAGTATCTAACCGATACGAGATTCCAAAATTTGTCTCTTCGCCTATGTTCTCATGTTCAAGAAAATCTGAAAGAGTAAATCTTTCGACAACTCGCATCCAAAACGAACAATGAATATAGCAATTCTCAGAAGAATAGACACGAGATGACAACTCGTGATCTGTTTTAGCAACTGTGACACTACTTATACGCAACCAAATCGAAATAAAAACGCAATTCATTGACACAAAGCTGCAAAGTGGCATGGGATTCACATCCACACACGGCTAATCTCGAAACATAAAAAGGCCTTATCAAGCCAAAACAAACCATAACTAAAACATAAAAAAACGTTTCGAACGGGACTACATCCACGGGGAGGACCGCGTCCTCACCAGAATGCGGATTCACATCGTCTCTACCTCCCCCCCTCGGCTTCGTCAAGCTCGAAGCCCACAGGATCTTGCCTCTTAGAGTTTTCGGAAAACGGCGAAAGGGTGCAATTTGATTTCAGAACCGCGAAGATAGAACCAAAGTCCCCCTCAGCGGCGTCCAGATCCTCTTGGCGAGTGGATAGCTTCACCTCTTCAGCCTGCCGAGACGGGGACTCTTTGTCAAGGAACATCCAAATCTCGCTCATTGCTCCATCAATAACCGCCAGGGCGAGATTCCTGTTGTGGGTATCCATCAATGAATCTAGAGATCTCGCAGTATTAGCGAAATGAGTCCGAGAAACAGCGTAAAGAGCAGCCCTCGACTCAACCACGACCTCCGCAATCCCACGGCTCGATGAGCTTTCTTCGCGCTGCGTCTGACGCCAAAAACGACGTAACTCCGAGGCTTTGGCCTTCATATCCGTCTTCTCGTTAAGAATTGAGCTCCTCGTCTTCCACAGATCTTTCTCGAGTTCGCCAATCCGAGTCTCCAATCGAGAAACCTCGAGGGAATGGGCATCCTTGATACCCTCCAATTTCTTCTCAAGCCGCGATGACAGGTCCTTCGACTCAGCAAGCTCTTTCTTAAGACGCTCGACCTCCGAACCGCAGTCATTAATCATCTCGTCGATCAAAGTTATGAACTGCACGAAAAAGAGAGTAAGACAAAAGAAAGAAGAAAGAAATTGGCGCAATGAGAAAAGAGCCACGGAACGAACCTTGGCACGATGCTGCAACCGTGCGCTTTGGCCAGAAGATCCTACGAGCGAAGGTCCAACCTCGACCCCTCTGACGCACCTCTTCTTCCTAGCCATCTCCGTACCGGTACAAGCCCTCTTGCGCCCCTCCAAAGCAATGGGAAGGGTAGCGCCAGAAGCACGTAGGCCTAGGACGATCTCTCGCCTAACCGGGGGAAGAGGCATCAACTCATGTCGCTGCTCCGAATAACTAACAGGAATAGGAGTCATCGAAGAATCTGTCGGGTGGATCGTCTCATCTTCTGGAATGATCGAAGAAGGAGGTGGCGACACGAATTAAGGAACTAGTGACGCAGCCAGGATCGAAGAACCCGCCAGGGGAATAACGGCAACGTTCCCCTCCTCGACCTCTCGACAAGACTTGTTGTCACAGAAAGCCACGTACTCGGCCACGTTCTCCAGGATGGCTTCACGAGTCGGGGGATTCAAAGGATTCTCAGAAGGGGCGGTATCCACCCAGAAGCCGTTGTCTCTCTGTCCATCGCAAGAGAAAGTCATGTTCTCTTGGCAAGAACTCTCAAATCAAAAGTTTGAAGAAGTGAGGAATGAATGAGGAATGAGGAATGAGAGAAGGGGCCCAATATTTATAACAATTTCTACGAAATAAAATAATCGATAAAGTTCGTCTTCGCAATCATCTCGGCCGTAGATTTTGATTAAAACACACACCACTCGCCCGCAAGAGTCGCAATCGAAACTTGCGAGCAGGGGGCTAACTAATGGGGTGAAAAACGGCAACATCTAAATCAACAACCAAGATTCGCGAATAATTCCCGAAAGGCACCATTAAACAAGTTCCGCAGCGACAAGAAGTCCCCGTAAACGATGGATAACTGCGTCGCTTCGAAAAGATGAGCGATGCGAACAACAGCAAGTCTAGCCGCCCGACGGGCGCCAGACCACCGTCTGGACGCCCACTGGGCGCCCAGACCACCGTCTTAACGCCCAATGGGCGCCCAGACCACCGCCTGGACGCCAAATGGGCGCCTAGACCACGATATCCCGATCTTCTTCTCCTTTGATTCCCGGTTCAAGCGTTTCTTGTTTCGTCTCAATTGGAATCTCCATTGAAGTTTTGCGGCAATAATCGTAAAGACTTGTATTTTTCGTAAAAATTTTGTATCGATCGTATGAAACGATAACGGCTAACTCAAACACCGACATTGTCTTAACCATATGATCGGTCTTATCATTTCATAAAACCGTCACCGCGTAGTCATGCGAAGAACGATTTCTCTAAAAGAGATCGTAAAAATCACTTTGTCGCTAAACGGGCCACGAAGACCCAAAACGCGATAAAAGTCCCCTTATGATTTCAGAATGAGAACGGGCCCAGTTGCGTCAACGATCTACCCGAGTTTCGCGAAAGATAAAAGGAAAATACGATAAAGTCAAAATCTGAAGATAAATATGGAAATTCATAAAGATTTGGAATATTCCCGAAAAAATGGAATATTTTCGTGGAAGGATATGCACAAATCTAGGGCGGAAAAGGAAATAGATTTAACCTACTAAGGCATATAAAAGGGGGCTAAGGAGAAGAATAACTTGACACATAAATTTCTTCACAACTCATACTTAGAGCTTTAGGTTTATTTTCGTTTTTTGCTAGTGAGCTACGTCTCAATTAGGTTTATTAGTCTTACGTTGTTAGGACTAGGATACTCGCCGACAGCTCACGCGGCCACGGCTTACCACCTGTTGTAACGCTCAATGCATATTCGAATAAGATCTCTATTGCTCTATTTGTCTTTCGATTCTCTTTTACGTTTATCTCGTCGTCTGTTTTTCTTCTTACTTTTGATCTTTTTTTTTTATTTAGCAGAAAACCAGGACCTCAAGGAAAGTTAGGATTTCCTGACTTTCATCCGAATACGAAAATCGACAGTGAAAATTTCGGTTCTCACAATGCTTAGACCACCTAGAATTCAAAGGAAATCCATCTATCGAATTAACCTCTTGAAATATTAGGTGAAGGTTGAAGCTAGTTATCATCTAAGGCTAATCTCAACTAAGTAAAACTTAAACTTGACTTAATAATCTTGCTTATGGGCTTAGTCATACTTAATTGTGGATAAACACGAGACACTTGAGCTATGTTTACCATTTTTACCACCCTTCTTAGCTCAAGTGGCTACTCTCACTCTTAGAGTAGTTACCACACCATTGTCAACCCTAGGACAGTCCTTTCAAACCCTCTATTAATTTGAATATGATGTCTCTTTCGGAAAGTGCACACATGGGAAAAAACCCGTGTACAATGAAGTTGAACGACAAGGGAGTGCTTCCTTAGGATTAGCCTCACTTTAAGGCTAATTAGAAATATTGGGAGGTTGTTCTTTGATGTTCATCTTGGATTTTGGGTATGGGAATGTGTTGGTATCTCAACCATGGGAAGTAGAGCTTTAATGTTAGATCATCCAAGGTTTGACTTGAGAATAAGAGAAAGAGAAAATCGAAAAAAAGAAAGAAAGAAAAGAAGAAGAAAGTGAGCTACAGATTAGAAAAGGATTAGCTCTAACATTAGCATATAAAAGCCTAGACAGTCCAAACTTAACGTCTAAGAAAAGAAAAATGAATCAAAAGTTTGATTAGAAAGTGGTTCTAGAAAGATAGAAAGAAGGTTGGAAGCTAAGTGCAAAATGAAAATGAATCTCTAGGTTAAGAGAAAAATGAGTTTTATTGGATGTAAGGATTTTGGTTTCCAGGACTTAAGTGGGAAACACAAAGGGTAGATGAGTAGACTTAGGCACTTTTGGGTGGTTATTATTAGAGGTAAGAAAGAACTTGTATGCATAAATGTTTTGAGTCCACCTCCCTTTTGCCTAATGTCTCGCACTACTATTTGGGACAAACCACCTTTAAAAATGAGTGAGACCTTCTCTTTAAACACTTCTTCTTATTATTAGCCTTTCACTTACCAAACCAAACATATTAGATACTTTGCCCATAAGTAAAGAACGCATATGAAAGCATAATTGAATGTTAATGAGATTGGTTGAGGAAGTGACTTATGGATGCTTAGCCTAGGTTCCTAGATATGGTCTTGTGATGAATATAGCGAAGTACATTGAGTCTTTGTTGGTCCATGCATTATGATACTTATCTTTAGGACATTGAGCATAAGGCATCTCTTTTCTATTGTGGTTTTGAGTTCCCACTTGCAAACCTCACTTCCGGGTTTGGTCTTTGTTGTTTGTCTGATGACAAGCAAAGGGCAAGTTTGGGGGAGTTGATGTGCACTGGTTTTCATGCATTTTAAAGCTCATTTCTTTAGCATTTCAATAGCTTTTAGGTTGTATATAATGCATTTAAGTGTTATAATCCATCTTGTTTATAAGTTGAGTCTAGTTTAGGATTTTGGTCTATGCATTGCATTCTTTTGCATTTGTAGGTACAACATTTGGATGAGCAACTTGAAAGCTTGAGATGATAGATTTTTGATGCTTAAATGGTGAAGAAACAAAGAGAATCAAGAGCCAAGTGCAAGAGGAGAAGAGAGTATATGCAAATAATACGCCATTCTGACGACAATTGAAAGAACAAGAAGAAGAAGCTTCCAAGGTGACCAGTTGTCGACCCCTAGGTCGACAGTGAGGCACCTTGGGTCGATAGTTGCCTCCCTTGGCAGATTTTCTTCCCAAGATGAGCTACTGTCGACCTCTATGTTGATGGTAGCCTACCTTTGGGTGACAAGTGCCCACCTTGACGTAAAAAATGCTTCTAGGGCACCCTCTCACCCCCTTTTAGTATAAATACATCCTCTAAGCCTCTAAGAACATTTGGACTACCTAAGCTATTTTTTGTGTGTTCTTATGTTTCTAAATGATTTAAAGATTTGTAAACACTTTGTGCTTGTATATCTTTAAATCATTCATGTGTTTGTCTTCTCTTTAATTTATTGTTCTTAAACAAGTTTCTTCCTTTTTTCAAGATTTTTCCTTTCTCACAAAGTTGGGATTTTTCTTGGATCTTCTTGAGTTCCTTTGCTTTTAATCATCTTATCTCTTCTCACTTTCTTCTTACTTCAAGCATGGATTCTCAAGAAGCTTGTGACATTTCTTGGATTTCCATGGGTCTTGGAGTAGAGAAAATTATATCTTGAGATATGGTAGTTTAAGGTTAGATCTAAGATTGTAATGGGTATTAAACTAGATCTTGACATAGATTCCTACTAGATGTTGTTTATATCTTCAAAAGTTACATGCTTCCTCATTGACGCCTAGAAAGTGTTCGATGAAATGCTTGAGAGAACAAAGTCTATGTTTTTCACTTTGAGCTATGAGAGTAGTTTTCCCAATGGGGACATCGAGGTGTTATATGTTTAAAGGGACTAGTAGTTTACTATCACATACATGTTTAGATATGCAACAAACGAGAGTTGAGCCTTGTAATGTGTATAGGTGAATAGATCTTCGCCATGAGAGTGGGTAGATCGATGAAGGAAGGAATCTTGGCCTAGGAATAGCTTTGATCCTCTAATAAAGTCTAGTGAAACCCAATTGCATTCTTGGATTTAATTCTAAACAATCTCCATGTCTCAAGATCGATTTCTTCCCACTGTCGATTCGCACTGTCGATTTACGATATCGAAGGAAAGTCAGGAAACCCCAACTTTCCCTGAGGTCCCGGATTTCTGCTGGGCCAAACAACGAGAGATCAGAACGCGATGAAAACAGACGATGAATCAAACGTAAAGAGATTGCAAATTAAAAGTAAACAGGATTCATAGATAAAGAAGTTACAGTAAAACGAAATCAGAAACGAAAAGTAAATCGAAAGTAAGTTGAAATCGTAAACGAAGAAGAGTGAAAGAGATCCTATACCTAATTCGTGTTTGATCGTTTACAACTGGTGTAAAGTCGTGGCCACAAGAATTGTTGGCAAGAACCCTAGATCTAACAGTGTAAACTCGTAAACCTAGTTTAGTCGTAGCTCGCTAACGAAAAACGAAAGTAAAACCCTAACTTTCTAAGTGTTTGGTGGTGATGAAATTTCCCTGTCTCATTCTTCTCCTTATCCCTCCTTTTATATGCCTTCCTAGGTTAAATCTGTTTCCTTTTCCGCCCTAGATTCATGCATATCCTTCCGCGGGAATATTCCATATTCTTACGAATTTTCCATATTTATCTTCAGACCTTGACTTTATCGTATTATCCTTTTATCTTTCGCGAGCCTCGGGTAGATCGTTGACGCAATTGGGCCGGTTCTTGTTCCAAAATTGTAAGTGGGCTTTTGTCGCGTTTTGGGTCTTCGTGAGCCGTTTAGCGACAAAGCGATTTTTACGATTTCTTTCGGAGAAATTGTTCTTCGTACGACTATGCGTTGACGGTTTTACGAAATGATAAGATTGATCGTATGGTTAAGACAATTTTGATGTTCGAGCTAACCATTATCGTTTCATACGACCGATACGGAGTTTTTATGAAAGGTCAAGTCTTTACGGTTATTGCTGCGAAACTTCAACGGAGATTCCGATCAAGACGAAATAAGAAACGCTTGAACCGGGATTTGAAGGAGAAGACAATCGGGAAAGCATGGTTCAGGCGCCCATTGGGCGCCCAGACGGTCTAGGCGCCCAATGGGCGTCTAGACTGTGGTCTGGGCGCCCAATGGGCGTCCAAACTAGCCGTTGTTCATGTTGATCGTATTTTCGAAGCGATGTGGTTTACCGTCGTTTACGATGACTTCTTATCGCTCCATAACTTGTTTACTGATATCTCTCGGAGGTCTCGGACGTTGATTTCGTTATTCTCGCGTTTAGTTTAACGCGAGTTACTGGACTTTGCGAAGCGTTCGCTTATGGATTGCTAGACGCGGATCTTCGATATTTGGTCGAGAGAAGATTGACATAACGGAAAGAGCCTCAGAATTGGTAATCCTTTCGCGACTTTCATTTTCGAAATAGAGATGATGCTTTCGTTACTCTTTTACGCATCGATTTCGTCGTAACCGTTTTTGACCTCAACAGTTAGCCCCCTAGTTTGCAAGAATCGTTGAAATGTTCTCGCAAACTTTAAAGGCACATTAGGCAAGTTAGGCGGATTTGATGGCTAATAATAAGTCCGAGGATGACTAGTAAACTTTTCTTTCTATAAGTAAGAGAATTAACTTTTTAAATCTTTTACTTGCTCATTCTCACAAAAATTTGTTTAAGATAAAAACAAGATCCTTGTCCTTTCCATTTTTTCCCATCTTTTTGCCATGGCTACGAATAATCTACTATCCGAGGGTGTCTTGTTGTCGACTTTTGACCCCGAGAGTCCACAAGTTCCAGACGGCGAGGTTGTACCGAAAGTCGAGTTCGTGCCGCACTCCGTCGATCCTGACGAGACGAGGGAATACTAGCGGATTACGGGTGGTATCGAAGCTCCACTGGCCGAATCGTGGTGTCCTCCAAGATCGAAAATCAAAAAGGACGCCCGTAGGCCAAGCGAGTGTAAAAACTCCTTCCTTGCCGTGATCCGGGATTTTTGCCGAGTCTTGGATGAGGTGGAGTTTCGAATGCCGATTGCCGGAGAGGACTCTGATTCTCCGCCTCGTGGTTTCTTTACGTGCTATGAGGCGCCTTTTTTGCTTTGCCGATTGTGGTTTCCCATTCTGGGAGTCAGAGTCAAGTTTTTTGGACCATTACGGTTTATCGATCGGTCAGCTCTCGCCCATCATTCTCCAACACCTCGTTGGACTCTTGGTTTTGGGTTACGAGCGAGGGATGAACTTAAGCATCGATTATCTATTAGCGCTTTTAACTCTATCGGCCGTGGGTAAATTGCTACATTATTGCCTCAAACCGAGGGCAAACATGGCGGTGATCCAATCGTTTGCATCCAATTTCCATAAATGGAGAAAACGATACTTCTTTGCCGTTTAGATAGTGCTTCGGTCGAGAGCGAATGTGTTTCTTCTTTTTGACGTGAATGGGGTCCCGCGGGTATCGCTTTTGATACTCTGGCCGCTTTCTTCTCGTTTTGCCGATATCTGATGATTTTTTTGTTTTGCAGAATTGGATCCCCTTCCTCCGCATCCGGCAGACATTTGCACCGTCGGGGACCTTCTTCGAGGCGGTCCGTTCCATTGGGGTTACTTCTCCCCGCAGCGGGTTCGTAATGCAGTCGTGTACCACAATAGTCGTACTCAGCCCGACACAATTTAGGAAGGAGAGCTTGAACCGACTATGGATAACTTTGCCCCGTATGAGTTGCCTCCTTATTTTGAGAGGGAGAGGTCTCCCCGAAACGAGTGTGCGCCTGCTAATGGGGGCGGCATTGCCGAGAATGGGAGAGGGGCATCTGAAGGGCCGTGGAACCACAATATACTCGGCGGAGATGGTAGCGGTCCGACTCAACCTTCGGTGCCGCCTTTTGGAGAAGTGCTGGAATGGGAGGAGTTTTTCGCTTCCCTTGATGCCCCGACGTATCAAACCGCAACTGGCGCAGGATTCTTTAGATCCGAGCGATATGCGGAGGCTTCACGTTTGTGCATGGGGGTTAGTTTTCGTACATACGTTACGATTACAATCATTCACGTGATATCGCTTCTAAATTCCGATGACTTCGTTTTGCATGGTCTCCATGTGATGGATGAGGCCCTTCGGGCGAGCAACCTGGAGGCCGATATGGCTCGGTTCAAGGCTGGGAGACTTGAAGAAGAGAACGCTTGTCTAAAGGAGGAGGTCGAAGCGATTTCGTCTCGCGAAAGGGAATTGGCGCAGAGTCAAGCGTCGCAAGTTTGCCGCGCGTACAGGCGCGAGAAGCGAGAGGTCACCTCGATCGTGGCCGATCGCTCAGTTCAGTTCAGGAAGGACTTTGATCAGTACAATCGTGCTAATCAGACCTTCGGGGAATTCCCTGAATGTCGTGGTTCGGTGGGGACCATGTATCGCACCCAGCTTCCCGACTACTCCTATGACTTAGAAATGGACAAGATGTCTAGTCACGTAAGGAGGTGTAAGGAAGTTGTGTCTTCGATCCTGTCTATCGAAGAGAGGGTTCGAGGTCACTGGGCCCCGATTCCGGTTTCTCCTGATTCGGGTGAAGTAAATTGCTCAGTGCGACGAGGGCGTGGTCGATCAAAACCTGGGGCCATCTAGCGCGTGCAACTTCTCGATCTCTGGTAACTTCGAGTACAATTTCTGAGTGAGAAGTTTTCGTCTTTTGAGGGAGCGTGTTCCCTGTTTATTAGTAGTGTTTTGGCCAAGTGAGGCTATTTCATGTTTTATCAGGGTTGGCCGTGTGTGGCCTCGAAACCTCTTACCTTGTAATCTTAGTATTAATGAATGATGTTTTTCGTTATGATTTGGTTGCATATGAGTAGCATCCTGGTTGCGAAGAAAGATCATGAATTGTTGTCTCATGTCTACTCCTCTCAGAATCGCTATGCTCGTTGTTCTTTTCGGGTTCGAACTTTCGAAAGATTTATTCTTTCGGATTTTCTTGAACGTGAGAACATAAGCGGAGGGACAAATCTTGGAATCTCGTATCGATTAGATACTATTTTTTGAGATGTTTGAGACCAATGTGTTAGGTTTAGTTTGATTTGGTGTAGAGGGAAAATACGAGTTGTCGTCTCGTATTTAACTCTTTTTGTGGATCGTTTTATGCGTTGCTCATTTGGGATGTTAAGAAGTTTCGTAAACTTTCTTGAGCGTTTAGATATGAATGATGAGACATGTTTTAGGATCTCGTATCAGTTAGATATCATCCCTTGAGATGTTAGAGACCAGTGTGATGGGTTTAGGGCAAGACCTAGGTTTACTCTCGGTTCTAGGGGGTGCGGTGACTTATTCCAGCTTACGTTTCCCGTTGCGATTTTAACCTGATTCCGAACTTATTTATAGCCCGCGATATGTTCTCGGCTTATACGACTCGTATGGTCGGAATCAAGCATCTCTCCAGGGACAATTTTTAAGTCGTCTGGAAGAACTGACCAAAATTTTGGATTTTTTTATAGCGCGCTATTATCCTAGTTGGATGTACGAGGACCAATTCGAGAAAGGTCAGGTGCGTTTGTTTAAGATGACTTATGTACACGTCGAGGCCAGCGACAAATATGGTGTAAGAGCGAGTGCTCGTTTGTAATTTATAGTCGCGGTCGGACTATTTTTGATTGAGTTTGGAATCGTGTTTTTCGGAAATTCGCGACGTCTGCTCTTTCCCGGAAATCTTTCTGTTTAGTAGTGTAATGCGTTAATGAACATTTTTAGTCAAGGTTTGTTAAGAGAGGTATGGTTCTATCGTATGATTTCCGTTTCCGGGTTTACGATATTATTTGGGCGTTTTTTTAGCGAATCGTGGATTGCTGTGGTAGCCGTAAAGTCATCTGCGAGAAGATGTGTTCTTGCGATAAAAGAGTATTGCGAGACTTGTTGGAAATTTGCGTTTTCTTATTATCGAAATTTTTTTTAAAATATCGAGTACAATGCGGATATAAAAATGTGGGAGTATACGAGTATACGTACACCCACTCCCCCCCCCCTTTTTAGAGGAAGGGGACAACTGAACTCTTCTTGTGAAGAGCTGCCTACGTACCTCTTTCGAGGATCAAGTTGTCTCGTAGTTCAGTTTGTTACTACGAATGACTACTCGTTTGGCAGAGTTACGTCGGCCGTTTCAGTCGTGACGACTATAGTTGGGTCGACGGTTTCCTTTGGCGTCTAGAGTATTGCTATTTTGGAGACGTTAGGCTCGGAAGTTTGCTTGTTTCCTTCGGCATGAGTCGTTTGTTGAGCTAACGATTCTGGCACATCTTTTTCCGAAGAGTCTTCAGTTGATGGCCGAGTTGTCTTCATTCGTTTAGGTTTAACCACGGGAATCACTGCGACTTGCCTTAGCTTATGTTTGGCTAGGAAGCACAGTCGTGCCTGCTTTTGGCATCCCCAGATTACGTCGATTTCGTTAGGAGTTGGGAATTTAATGCCGAGGTGGTAGGTGGACAAGACCGCCTTCATGGAGTTTATCCACGGTGTGCCCATGATTACGTTGTAGATGGCGGGATGGTCGACGATGGCAAAGTCGACAATTTTCGTAACTTCCTTGGCCATCACAGGAAGTTTAATCGATCCGAGAGTCATTGATGTTGTGCAGGAAAAACCTGTGATTTGTTTCAGCATGGGTGTGACTTCGGACAACTCGATGTTCATCCTGTTGAGAGTGTCGCGAAAGATAATATCGAATGTACTTCCTGTATCCACGAGGATTTTTGCAACCTCGAGGTCTCTGATGACGAGGTCGATCTCGATAGGATCGTTGTGGGGTTGGTCTAGCCCGATGGTTTCGTATTCCTCGAAGGTGATAGTGTCGTTTGCGTTGTCGGGTGGAGCGGATCATTTTGCGCTTGTCTCAGCCTTTCGATGGTAGGTCTTTATCGATAAGACAGTGTTGCAAAAAAATTGGGTTCCTCCGATGATCATATTCACCCTGCGGCCTTTGGTGTTGTTGCCTTTGTCATCGGGTCTCCTGCCACGTTTTCCGTCTGCTTGGGTTCCTTGAGACGCGACATCTCCAGTGGGTATTTTCTCGGTCCTCAGCGGGCGATCTGTATCGCGTATGAGGTGTTTAACGCTGGTTACATCTGAGATTTCTCTTGTAAGCAGTTTTGTTGTTAACCTCTCTCCGAGAACTTTGCAGTTCGCGGTGGAGTGACCCTTTGTTTGGTGAAACTCGCAGAAGGTGTTTTCGTCGTACAACGAGTTCCGCATCCGGGTGTTCCCCGACGTCCTACCTTGTTCTGTCGGGGAATTGACAACGTAATTGTGCGCCTCTCAGACGTCTTCTCCCTCGTGATGGACGTACTTGTCGTTACGAGGGACCTTCTTTTTTATTTCTGTTCAGAGGTTAAGACTTTTGAGGACGCCTTCGCAGGTTTGTGTTTTTGCGATAGAACTTTCATCTCCTCTTCGATGATGATGAAATCTGTGGCCTTAGGAAGCGCGTCCTGAATAGTGCGTGGTTTTTCGAGGGCTATCCAATTTTTGAACCTCGACTTATACCAGAAGTCTTCCTAAGTGCGTCTACCGCCACTTTGTCACTAATCCCGCTGACTCTCGACATTACTATTTTGAACCTACTCATGAAGTCTCAGAGAGATTCGTCTTCCCTTTAAGACAGGCTCCACAGGTCAACATCGAAAGTTTCTCTGTCCATAAACATGGAGTACTGTTTGAGAAATTCCTAGGAGAGTTGACGGAAACTCCCAATGGAGTTTCTCTATAGGCGGGAGAACAATTTGAGGGCTACTCCTTGGAGATGCTCGACGAATAGGTGGCAGAAGCCAACATCTTTTTCACCTTCCTTGAGCTTGGACCTCACCATTGCGATCTGGAAGGTCTGCAGGTGAGCTTTCGGATCGAAAGTTCCGTCATACATCGGGATTTTCACTTTCCCAGGATCGGAGACTCTGGCGTTGGTTATGCGAGCAGTGAATGGAGTTTTTCGAGCCTCTTCGAGGAGCCTGTCGATCTCTGGCGCGGCACTAGTCGCGTGATGGATATGTGATTTTACCTCTTTGACCTTTGCTGCCGTTTTTGCGATGTAGTCGCGGAGATCGCGAATCTCGTTGTGATCGTCGTAGGTCTTTTTCGAGATGGTTGGTGCGTCCTGCGAATGGCTCTGGCCTGCTCCTCGGCCTGCTTCTCTTGCTATTCCAGAAGATATTTTCCTCTTCTTCCGTCATGGGTTCGTTGAGCTGAGAATCCCTCCGTGTCGTGCGACCCTTAACCCTTCTTGGGTGTACATCAGCGTCTTCATCCGTGGGATCGGATTAATCGTTGAAGTCTAGGTCAATTCACTCGGCTTCGTTATCCTCCGTTTCCTTGTCGTGATCTGGGGGATCTTCCACGTTATTCTGAGGTGCAACAAGGGTGATTACATCGGGGCTTTGTTCCGATGGATTTTCCTGTGCGTTTTGGAGTAAGTCACGCGGAGTGGTGAAGTCGAGTCTCCTTCCGTGGAGTCTGGTAGCTCCACGCGGACGAGTGGTTCTAATCCGCGAAGTTAGGGTTTCAACCTGCTTAGCGAGGGAGCTAGTCAGATGGTCTTGTTCGGTCGACTTCTGTTCGAGAGTCGAGAACATCTTTTTGATCACCTCGAACACCGCGGTGTTTGCGTCAGCGTTAACCGCGGTGTTGTTCGTGACTGGAGTGATTTTTGCAGTCATGAGCTGGTTGATTGTTTTGGTCGTCTGTAGTCATATTCGATCTAGCGTTTTGCGGCTACGAGTTAGATTGATACGTACCCTGCGCGAATAGGCTCCCTCTTTCTAGCGCCAATTTGGGGGAACCGAAATTCATATTGTCGAATTACGATATCGAAAGAAAGTCGGGAAACCCCAACTTTCCCAGAGGTCCCAGATTTCTGTTGGGCCAAACAACGAGAGATCAGAACGCGATGAAAACAGACGATGAATTAAACGTAAAGAGATTGCAAAGTAAAAGTAAACAGGATTCGTAGATAACAAAGTTACAGTAAAACGAAATCGTAAACGAAAAGTAAATCTAAAGTAAGTTGAAATCGTAAACGAAGATGAGTGAAAGAGATCTTATTCTGAATACGTGTTTGAGCATTTACAACTGGTGTAAAGCCGTGGCCACAAGAATTGTCGGTGAGAACCCTAGATCTAACAGCGTAAACTCGTAAACCTAGTTGAGTCGTAGCTCGCTAACGAAAAATAAAAATAAAACCCTAACTTTTTAAGTGTTTGGCGGTGAAGAAATTTCTCCTTAGCCCTCCTTTCATATGCCTTCGTAGGTTAAATCCGTTTCCTTTTCCGCCCTAGATTCGTGCATATCCTTTCGCGGAAACTTTCCATTTTTTCGGGAATATTCCACATTCTTACGAATTTTCCATATTTATCTTCAGACCTTGACTTTATCGAATTTTCCTTTTATCTTTCGCGAGCCTCGGCTAGATCATTAACGCAATTGGGCCGGTTCTCGTTCCAAAATCGTAAGTGGGCTTTGGTCGCGTTTTTGGTCTTCGTGAATCGTTTAGCGACAAAGCGATCTTTACGATTTCTTTCGGAGAAATCGTTCTTCGTACGACAATGCGGTGACGGTTTTACGAAATAATAAGACCGATCATATGGTTAAGAGAATGTCGGTGTTCGAGCTAACCATTATCGTTTCATACGGTTGATACGAAGTTTTTACAAAAGGGTCAAGTCTTTACGGTTATTGCCGCGAAACTTCAACAGAGATTCCGACGAAGACGAAACAAGAAACGCTTGAACCGAGATTCGAAGGAGAAGACAATCAGGAAAGCGTGGTATGGGCGCCCATTGGGCATCCAGACGGTAGTCTAGGCATCCAGACTGTAGTCTGGGCGCCCATTGAGCGTCCAAACTATGTTTGGGCGCCCAATGGGCATCCAAACGGTGGTCTGGGCGCCCAATGGGAGTCCATACTGTGGTCTGGGAGCCCATTGGGCGTCCAGACTGTGGTCTGGGCGCCCAATGGGGGTCCAGAATTGCCGTTGTTCGTGTTGATCATATTTTCGAAGCGATGCGGTTTACCTCGTTTACGATGACTTCTTATCGCTCATGTACTTGTTTACCGAGATCTGTCAGAGGTCTCAGACGTTGATTTCGTTATTCTCGCGTTTAGTTTCCCGCGATTTACTGTACTTTGCGAAGCGTTCGCTTATGGATTGCTAGACGCGAATATTTGACATTTGGTCGAGAGAAGATTGACATAACGGAAAGAGCCTCAAAATTGTTAATCCTTTCGTGAACTAACCTTTCATAACATAACGGAAAGACCGATCGTATGGTTAAGACAATGTAGGTGTTTGAGCTAACCATTATCGTTTCATACGACCGATACGAAGTTTTTACAAAAGGTTCAAGTCTTTACGGTTATTGGCGCAAAACTTCAACGGAGATTCCGATCAAGACGAAACAAGAAACGCTTGAACCGAGGTTCGAAGGAGAAGACAATCGAGAAAGCGTGGTCCGGGCGTCCAATGGGCATCCAGACTTTCCGTTGTTTGTGTTGATCGTATTTTCGAAGCGATGTGGTTTACCGTCGTTTACGATGACTTCTTATCCCTCCGGAACTTGTTTACTGAGATCTCTCAGAGGTTTCGGACGTTGATTTCGTTATTTTCGCGTTTAGTTTCCCGTGAGTTAATGGACTTTGCGAAGTGTTCGCTTATGGATTGATAGACGCGGATCTTCGACATTTGGTCGAGAGGAGAATGACATAACGGAAAGAGCCTCATAATTGTTAATCCTTTCACGATTTTAATTTTCGAAAGAAAGATGATGCTTCCGTTACTCTTTTAGGCATATGTTTCGTCGCAACTGTTTTTGACCCCAATATTAAGTCTCAACCGTCACTCTCTTCCTATTTTCTTAGATTAGAAGACATTGTGTATTCCTAGTGCTTGAGTCTCTACTTCACGTGGGTTCGTCTCTTAAGTACTACAATCGACATAGCCGTATACTTGCGGTTTAATGGGGATTGTTAGTTGATTAAGGTTTATAAATTTAAAACTTGAAGTTAATAACTAGCAAAATCTAGCCACATCAGTAGAATGCAAACAAAACCTCGAGTATTGTCCAAGGACAATGAGTTGGGTCAAAAAAAGGGAAATAAGTGTACTCCAACCCAAGAACTTGAAATCCTTCGAGAATGTGAAAAAAAGTGAGAGGCCGAGAAACTGCAACAAAGACGCCGTAAGGTAGAAGGTTTGGAAAAGAAAAATGCTAACGACTATTCTCAAGGAACAAAAGCCAGAGACTCAAAGTCGGAGGCAAGACGATCTTGGGCAAGGCCAAAAGCCATATGCAAAAAAGTGTTATCTCAAAATCATAGCAAGTGGCTTACTCAAGCAGATGGAAAAAAGAGGATTAGAGAAACACAAAAGCATTCATAAAAAGGCCATGAAGGGCCAAAGTACCAGTTCTTAAGCCCCGAAGGGCACATAAAAGCCAAAGCCACAAAGGCCATATAATTTCTTAACAAAGCCCACAATGGGAAGAACTTAACCCACGCAGGGGCAGGTCATTCAACAAAAAAAAAGAGTTAAAACACCTAAGGGGGAGAGCAGCTTGGTTCTTGGTTCTTGGACAGAAAACTAGGCGACGGAAGGATTTGGGGAAGGCGACCTCTCCACATTGACGTCTGAATCCATGGGGGTGGCACTGTCCTTGGCAGGAGGAATTTCGGGTTCATCCTCAAAAGAGGGGGCTAAGAGGCCTTATTCTTCCGCCTCCGCCATCACCACTACCTTGTAATTCTCGAACTCCTCCGCCAGATTCTAGGAGTCTATATCCCCCCATGAGCCAGTTGAGGGCCATCTCCCAGCATCCAATGATCTTGGCACCACTGATCTCCATGGTTTTCTCCTCATCAAAGGTCGCTGCCTCCGCCTTTAGGTCGGCGATCTCCTGCTACAGAAGCACCTTCTCCTCCGTCATCTTGAGGACCTTCTCCTCTGCCTTCTGGTTTAGAGACTCCAGCCAACGGGTCAGCTCCCTCAGCTCTTTCCTCAGGCCTGCAGTCTTGTCTTCCTCCTTCTTCAGCTTGAGGAGGTAGTCCTCCATTATAGCCTTCCCAGCAGAGGCCACTATTAACAAGCTATTCCATGATGGAGAAAGGTAGCCATCCGAGATCAGGAGTAAGAGAAAGTAGAGCTAGCAAAGAGTAGAAAGAAGCATGCAAACGTCAGGAGCAAGCTGATTACCTTGATCATTTTCTTCTGGGCATGAGCGAGAACTCCCACATTGTTAGAGTTGGGAGAGACTGAGGGAAAGACTGAGTCTTTTAGCAAATCTAGAGCGCCATCAAGATCATTGGGAGAGGAGGAGAAAAGCCTTGAGAAGTTGCCTTTCTGATTCTTGGAGAAGGTTGTGGCTTCCTGGACCCCTTTCCTCTTGGTCCACCGGAAGGAGACTCAAGAATCTCTATGACCTCTGGAGTCTTGCCCCTGATTCCAGCTTAAGCTTCCTGGCTGTCTGAGCCTTCTTGAAGTCTTTCAATGCCTTCGAACCATATCCGGCAATGTTTCGTGCAAAATAATAAGGGATTAGCAAAGCAAAACACTCAACATGACTCAAGAGGTAGCAAGTAAAAAATAACTCTGATGCTACTCTGCCTCAACGCTTCTTCACTTAGTAGAAAGGGGATGCTCCTTTCTTCAGCTGTGATCTCCAAAGCCTCTTCCACTCCTTCCTTACCTTCTTCTACTTTTTCCGTTGATACCTCTACAAAAGGAAAAACACAGTAAAGTCAGAGTCTGGGCCAGAAGTCACAGAACAGAAAGATAATCCTAAAACTACCAATAAATTTCCAGAGGGTAAAAAAGCCAGGCGACAATCCTACATTAATAAAAGCAAATTTTTGCGCCCAGTGTTTGGTAAAGGCAACCCCCTTTCTCTCACTCTTATCAAGCTCCTTAACTATAGGAGCGCTTGCCCTAGAGTGAAAGTAGTATTTACCTTTACCAGGAGAGACGGGAGAGAAATAGTAGGCGTAAAGAAGTTCGTCAATGCCCAGGTTCAACTCATGAAATTCATTGAGGAGCTGGATAGTAGTAAGGATTCTCCAAGAAGGCGGGTTCAATTGAGAAGGGCAAATACCAAAATGTGCTGCGACCTTCATTACCAGGGTTGGTATCATGCCTCAGATTCTAGCCCCGAAATAACCCTCATACATCGCGATCTCGTCTCCAGGATCCTCAGAAGCCCTCTCATCCTTCTTGACCACCCTCAATTTTAATTCTTCTCCAAGAGAGTACTGTTGTTTCCAAGCTGCAAGGTGCTTGGATTCAATAGAAGAAAAATGGCCCATCTTCAAAAGAGTAGAATCTGAAGCGGAGCAATGAGGCCTTGGGGTGACGTCGTGGATTTACAGGTCCTCTGAAGATCCTTCGACATCGGTGGATGGACTCGTTCTGATCAAGTGTCTCCTCCTAACCCTAGCACCTACGAACTATGAAACTTCAGGGGAGAAATCTTCGGCAGAACTACACATTATTGACCTGAGAAGGTCCCGATTTTAGATCTAGGGCTGAGGAGATCAAGAAACCTAGAAGCTAAAACAAACCTTAAACCCTAAAAGTACCCTCTAGGTCCTCATCTAGAAGAAGTAAAAAGAAGAAGAAGTGAGAGACTCTAACCTGGAATCGCTGATCGAATAAGACTTGAGAGAGGATTCCGAAAGGAAGAAGTTTTTGCAAGAAGAGGAACGAAAATGAAGAAAAAGGCAAGAATGAAGAAGAAAAGAAATTAAAGTGTTGAAAAAGGAAGGAGGAAAAATTGAGTCCACGCGCGCAATGATTTGGCGGCCCGAATCTTGGAGAAACTTCTCTTCAAAATCCTAATGTAACCTCAACCAATGGCCGAGATCCCCGTTCAGCAAGCAACAATTCCCAAGGCTCTCTCTATTAAAATATGAGTTTGAAATTCAAAAGTCTCGAATCCAGAAGCAAGATGCCAAGGGGCATCGGGAACATCTGGTGATAATCGCGTCCAGCTTTAGCGGCATTCCGGCTACAACAAAGCGGATGCTAAAATTGTTTGAGGTTGCGTAGTTACACATCCTCGAGTAACCAAGCGGTCAAAGGCTTCCTGCTTAAGCAACTAGGGATACATTTTATTCCCCAGCTTTGGTTTGAACCTGCACAATAAAGGGCAAACTGTTGGGAGTAATTTGAGTCTTGGGGATTCCCTTTGACTTGGATAGAGTATGACAATTTAGCCATAGGGCAGGGTATTGCCAAGAAGCAGGAAGCCAAACGTCATAAGGATGTTGGAAGTCGGAAGGCTAGCCGACTCTCATCCTATATTTAACTTCTTTTATTTAATAAAAAAGATAATCATGTATATTTGTAGGTAATTGTGATATCTCCTAATCCTAAAAGGATAGCAACGAGTTTTCATGTATAAATATTAGCGGATTATGGAGATCATCTAAAAAACCCTAGGCAAAAGGCTAATACACTTATTCTTTGACCATCTTTTTGATTTGATTCTTTGAACATAAACATCCTCCAACTTCTTTTGCATATATCCTTTCACCTCAAACCATTCATCTTCACACATATACAATGTCTTCTTGCTTCCGCAGTGCCATCAAAGAACTACCCAAAACATCCATAACATGTACCATCCACATACCATTAGTGCATCAAGTTCCCAACAGACAGCGGTGTCGTCAAAATACATGGAAACCAACGAACGACATGGTTTTGCTACGTAAGCGAAAACAAGCTCCGTCGAGCTCCGCAAAAATAACAATTATAGATCCGAGCTGAGGAGCCCAGTCAAGACACGACAAACCGGGTGGAGCCTTGCGACCCTCAGCTTGACAAAATACGACAAGTTTGCAGAGATCCTAACAATCCCGATCATTGTGTGGGAATCAACGCAAAGCTCGACTAGGAAATCTTCAAGGAGCTTGTCTCCTTTCTTAAGGAGAATCGACATATGTTTTCTTGGCCAATTGACGACATGTTGGACATAGGTATCAATGTAACATTCAATATGTTGGACATAAGTATCAATGTAATATTCCATAAGCTCAACGTCGATCCAACATACAAACCCGTCTGCCAGAAACGCAGGAAGCTCGTGCCAGAAAGGGTAGAGGCAGTCAACTCGGAAGTGAACCGATTACTGAAAGCTGGTTCAATCATAGAAGTAAAATACCCAGAATGGTTAGCAAACCTTGTAGTGGTGAAGAAGAAGAACGGGAAATGGCGAGTATGTGTGGACTTCACCGATCTCAACAAGGCGTGCCCAAAGGATAGCTTCCCGCTATCACACACAGATCGGTTAGTCGAAGCTACAACTGAGAAATGGTTACTCACCTTCCTGGACGTCTTCTCTAGGTATAACCAAATGGTTATGCACCCTGACGACAGAGACAAGACGGCTTTTGTAACTGATGAGGGCTCTACTGCTACAAAGTAATGCCATTCGGACTGAAGAACATCGGGGCAACATACCAATGGTAAGTAAACAAAATGTTTTCCGAACAGCTCGTTAAAAAAATGGAACTATACATCGATGACATGCTGGTGAAATCCCTCCGTGAGGGAGATCATGTCGGCCACCTGCGAGAATGCCTCGCCTTCCTCAACAAGAATGGGATGAAGCTTAACCCTACCAAATGTACCTTCTCTGTGACCTCGGGGGAATTCCTAGGGTTCTTAGTAATGCAAGATGGAATCGAAGCCAAGCCTAAGCAAGTCTCCGCTATCACACGAATGCAATCCCTGAGCTCCATGCGCGAAGTCGAGAAATTAACAGGCAGAATCGCCGCGCTCAGTAGATTCATTTCTCGGTCGACGTAAAAATGCCTGCCATTCTAACAGAAGCTCAGGTCTAACAAAAAATTCAATGGGATGACTCATGTGAACAGGCATTCCGACAAGTTAAAGAGTATCTAACGACCCCTCCAGTGCTTGCCAAGCCGGAAACAGGGGAGATGTTGTACTTATACATTTCAATCTCTAGTGCGGCAGTTAGCGGAGTGCTCGTTTGGGAGGAAACCAGAGAGCAAAAACCTATCTTTTACGTTAGCAAGTCTCTACGAGATGCGGAAACCCGATATATGATGACTGAAAAATTAGCCTTGGCGGTGGTGACCGCAGCTTGAAAGCTTCGGTCTTACTTTCAGTCCCTCTCTGTAACAATGTTGTCTAATCATCCGTTGCGGTCCATCTTGCACAGCCCAACACTGTCCAGACGACTCGCTAGATGGGCGATCGAGCTTAGTGAATACAACATCGACTACAAGCCTCGAACGGCGTTGAAGTCGCAGGTGCTCGCCGATTTCATTTGCGAGGACCTCCCGGAAGAGAGCTCGGGTGGCATGACTAATATTTGTGAATATTGCATGACTTAGGCTTAGGATTTAGTTACATTCTAATAAAATTTAGGTTCTTTTTAGGTAGTTTTAGTATAGTTTGTAAGAAATAGTCTTTAGTTTCGTTCAGGAGTCTTAGGATAGCATTTAGTTTGTTTATTCTCCTCTTCTACTCTATTTCAGGGCTTTTAGATCAACCCGCAAAAGAAGGAAGCCCCACGAACGAACCCCGGGGACTTAAAGGACCAAACAAGCGAGCACCGAGCTATTTTACAAGAAGCTGGCAGCCCAGAAGACTCTGTCTGGCGATCAAAAACCTTCAGAACAACCGCCAGCCAGGCAGAAGAAGAAGTTGGCGGTCCTGGGCCTTCTGGCTGGCGGTCCACAACCCTGAACCCATGCCGCCTGCCTCATCTGAAACACTTAAAGTTATGAGTTTTGACCCGGTTTGTCTCGGGTCAACCCGATCCAACTTCTGTTTTTATATAAAAACCTTTCTAAAACATGTAAAACCCTAAAGTTTTACTATTCCATTTAACTCTTTGTCGCTCTTTTGGATCTTGAGAAAATCTTTGTTAATCAACTCAAAAGTTTGCATCTTTATCATTCCTTCTTCTTTCTTTATGCTTTTCATGACTTTATCTTTGGTTTTTGTGAGTTGTTTGAGCATGAACAGTGAGTAGTCATTTAGTGTATGCATGAGTTAGGTTGATCAAGTTAGATCTAGGTGTTAATCTTGATGTTAGAGGTTGGGTTTATATAGATTCACATGATTTAGGGATGCTTAAGGCTAGATTTGAAGTGATCAATCAAATCCTAGATTCTAAGGCTTTCATACCCGGAAGGTGTTTGATGAAATATCTAAGAGAATCTAAATCATGCTTAACATTCTTAGCCTATGGGAATAGATGATTAAGGTGTTAAGTAGGCTCATAGGCTTGGGATTAATGATTAATGAATTAGGATTGCTATCAGGAGATTAGCTCTATTTTAGTACATTAAATGGATTAGAATCATGGAAATGATCTAGTTGATTTGTGGCATTGCCTTTGAATGAAGCTTCATTACCTCAACCTTGCATTTGATTAGCATTGGGATTCCTTGATCATGCACCTAATCCATTGCTTGCATGCTTTTTATCATTGAAACTTCCTTAAATATCATTTAGTAGTTTGAGATTGTCTTTTTAATCATTGCTCTCTTGTTTTGATTTGCTTGTTTGTTAGTTGTTAAGTATGCTCTTTTATAGACTTAGATTAATGAAGCTAGCTATAGGATTAAATGCGTAGAGAATTTCTCCTCGTGGTTCGATAACCCCAAGTACTACAACGTCTAGCCTTAATCTTGAGGCTTAGGGGTCGAGTCTTAGTTTAAAGCTTGATTTCCTCCTTGTCAAGTTTTTGGCGCCGTTGTCGGGGAGCAACATAATTTGACATTTAGTTTTTGCTAGTTTGTTAAGACTAAGTAATTTTTGTTATTTGAAGGGTCCTTTTGGTATCCTTTGATCATCAAGCTGAGGATGTGGTTAGTGAATTTGAGAGACTTATTGGATGTAAAGTTGATAATGATGGGATTATCCATTATAATGAAGATGAATTACTAATTGAAGAGGTTAAGGTTGAATGTTTTTATGGGATAATTGTTGTTGCCCAACCCAAGTCAAAGAAAGAGAAATTCACCATTGAGAGGGACTCTTTAAACAAGCCAAAGAGAGAAGCTAAGAAAGCTTTTGGTGGCGAGGCCACAACTAAGGAAAAGAAACGTATTATGGATTTGAAAATTGACGAGAAGTCGTACCAACCAACTCTTCCATACCCCAAAGGTTTATAAAGAAACACCTCAAAGAGTATTTTGAGCTCCCGGTGCACAAGGTTGACATTGTCTCTTTCGGATTAAGAGAACTAGCTAGCAAGAATCCTAAGCTCAAGGCTAGAATTGAAGAGTATGAGTTGAAAAAGAAGAGTCTCGAGGTTCTAGCAAGAAAGCATGGGATATTACCTCCTCTACCCGAAGAGAGAGTCCTCGAAAAAAATTTAAAATCGGGCAAGTTTATGGTCTCGTGCTTGTTGGAAGGGATTTTCAAAGAGGAAGCGTTGGTAGACACCGGTGCAAGTGTTAATGTGATTTCATCCGACATGATCTTACGGTTTGGGATCAAGGAAGCAATCAAACCAACCTCCCCTATAACCTTGGGTGATTCATCCATCAAGAAAACCATAGGTAAGATCGAGAACTATCCCTTAAAGGTTGGGAATTGCTTGGTACCCACGGATTTTGTGGTTGTTAGAGTATCGGGTTCCGGAAAATTCACAATGCTACTTAGAACCCCGCTCCTTGAGACCGTTGGGGCTATGATAGATTTCAAGAGTAAAGAGGTCACTCTCACCAATGTTGATCCCGAGAAGACTTACAAGATGATTGGTGTTGGAGATGAGCTTTGCGGTACTCTAACTTAGGGAACCTTCCAAGAAAGTGGAGGAATCAAAGAAGAAATACTCAATCTAAGTGATTCCTTTGAGTATCTATTTGGGAGAGAAGAAATAGACAACCAAGAGCCAATCAAGGAATTTGATTTTTTTGAAGACTTTAAGAAGTTGTTCGGTTATGAGGATGAAGAGGGATGCTCCAAAGATGTTGTGTAAGATGACTCCAAAAGGAAAAGGAGGTCTAGAAAGGGTAAAGGAAAGAAAAAACCACAACTATTGGTGGATAATGAGATGATCTTTGCAAGTCATGCCCTTGAGACAAAGACCTCCGAGGAACAGGATTACGTCAAAAAGACACCATGTGGTAAAAAGATCAAGCCTTCTATGCAGCGCATACCAATTGACGTTGAGAATGGTGTCATTGAATACAAGTTCAAGTGTCAGGGCATGCCAAAACCCTTCTCAAGATCTAAGAGCAAGCTTCCTGATTGGATCAAGGACAAGGCATTGAAGTATATGATGGAAACGGCATGTCGGGTGATTACTTTGGATATGGTCAATAAAGAGACCAAGAACCCTTGGGATTCACGTCCCAACCATCACTAGCTCAACACGAAAACAACGTCAAGCTTAGTGACGATAAACAAGCGCACTTGGGAGGCAATCCCATGGTATCCTTGTATATATTTTAGTTTATCTAATCCTTGAATAAGTTATGATTGAGTTGCTTTTGGTAATTTTAAGTGTTTAGGTGCAAAATTTTGGGAGAGGAACCCATCTCGGAAGAAGCTGGCGGTCCAGGAGCCACTGGTTGGCGGTCAACAACCCCAAGCCAGACCGCCAGCCTCTTTCCAGCATACCTTGGCGGTCTGGAGCTCCTGGTTGCTGCATGTTGACGGGTCTTCTTCGTGAAAGAGCTCAGGCGTGGCTGTCCAGCTCGTTTCACCGACGGGATAAGTCCTGGAATAGTCATTCCGACTGGCGTTCCCTGCGTCCAACAAGAAGGTCGAGTAAAGCTCGTACAAGAAGCGGCATCGGTATTCACAGGGTTTATGCTGACAAAGGTGTCATGAAAGGATAATATTGTCGTGGACGCACTCGCAGCTTTGGCCTCTGCCACAGATGAAAAACTTCGTCGGATAATTCCTGTCAAGACCATCAAGAGACCCAACATCGCCATCGCGGCTAACAACCAAAGTTGCGCCAACACCGAGCCCGAGCTGTCTTTGGCCCTTCACGAAGATGACTTCGGTGAGGATCTAGTTGGTCACACGTTAGAGGGACTCGAAGGTGGTCCATATTGGAGAATGGAGATTATGCTCTACATAGCAAACGGATACGTACCCGAGAACAAGTGACAAGCCCGAAAGTTGAAGCAACGGAGCGCTCGCTACACGCTGTTCGAGGACATACTGTTTCGACGTAGTGACACCAGAGAACTCATGTATTGCGTCCACGGCGAGGAGGTCTGACAGATCCTCAAGGAGGTCCATTCTGATGTTAATGGCAACGACGCAGGAGGACGGTCTCAAGCTCAAAAGGTATGCGAACAAGGATAATATTGGCCTACGATGGACATGGATTGCATCGCTTACGCTCAGAAGTGTGAACGTTGCCTGAGGTACGCCTCGACAATATACCAACCAGTCGAGCTGATCTAGTCCGTTTTAATGCCTTACCCTTTCATGCGCTGGTTAATGGTAATCATTGGCCCTTTCTACATGTTCGATAAAAAGAGGTATGTTCTGGTCCTCATAGACTACTTCACAATGTGGGTTGAAGCTGAAGCTTATGCCAAGATCAAAGAAAACGACGTCATCAACTTCCTCTGGAAGAACATCCTTTTCTACCATGGTATCCAATACGCCATGGTCACCGACAATGGGACGCAATTAACCTCAACGGACTTCGAAAACTTATGCGCCACGTACAAAATCACGATCCAGTATTCAACACCGCGGAACCCACAAGGCAACGGATAGACAGAGGCCATGAATAGGCGTATCATAGAGGGTCTTAAAAAGTGGCTGACGTCAAAGAAAGGGAGTTGGGCATTTGTATTGGACGATGTGCTTTGGTCGCATAGGAATAATCCACAGCGCGACACACAATAGTCTCTGTATTTCCCGGTATACGGCGTGGAAGCCGTCATACCTGCTGAGGTGTGCGTCCCTACGTTGTGGCGCTAAGTCCTCCCATCGGACGAGCTGCTGAGCAACGAGATGCTGGAAGAAAGCCTTGACTCTTTGGAAGAACATCGGGATTTGGCTTTCATACGACTCCACCACAATCAAGCGGCTTGGTACTACAACAAGAACGTCCACCCACGCACATTTCAAGAAGGCAACCTTGTGTTACCTAGAGTTTTGCAAAACAATTCGGAGTATCGAGCGGGGAAGCTCGGAGCCAGCTGGGAAGGACCTTATAGTGTTGCACAAGTCGTCAAGCCTGACTCTACGAGCTCGTTGGCATGAACGAAAAGTGCGAACTTCGTCCCTGGAATTCTGTCAATCTCAAGAAGTATTATTACTAAGCATGCTTCAAAAAAAACACGGTTCCTTGAACCTTCCCTGTTCATTGTAATTGAACTACGGCACAACTTGATCACTCCGGGGTACGTAGGTAGTCTTGGGTGCAGCTATTGTATAATAAAATATATATGTTGCGATGAGAGTATCATCTCACGAGTTCTCTCCCGAGCTTACACGTCGGAGTCCTAGCCAGACTTCCTGATTTAAATTGTGCGCTTCTCGTAAGTGCCCTGGTGAAACGACACCTGATTGTTGAAGGACAGCTCAGAGTAGTTTTTTTGCAATCATGCGTGAACTTAATCACGTCTAAAAGGAAAGCCAGGCCACGCCCACAAAACACTTGAATACTCAAGTGTGGCACGGGGTAAGTCGTTTCAGTTCGCACTCAGCAGCCTTGTCTACAACAGGATAAGCCAGGATCACTTTCTGCACCTATGTTCTAATGCCTTTGTGATAGGCCGCGAACAAACTTAAACCCAAGGTTTACGGCTATCAACTCGCTCTTGAACCTAGCTTGTCTAACGGGATATCGAAGGAAGAAGTAACGACGATGCCTCTTCTCTCTTCACATAATAATCCACATAGAACCTCATTAAGGTTTCTTCCTGTTCTCCCTTTGGATCATAATCCACATAGAACCTCGTCGAGGTCTCTTTCTTTCTCCTTCACACCTGCCAATGAGGAGCCCAAGGAGTCATAGTGACCTGTTCTTTATCCACGTAGTGGAAACTACTAAGGATGATCAGATGATTGTTGCTAGGTCCATATCTAAAAACTATACAATCCTAATGACAAAGGAGATTGACAATCAGGAGTTACACAAAATATTAGAGGAAACAAAGTGCAAGCTTCAAACTGGAGCCCTTCAGGGAAAAAAGTTATGGATAAAAGTCCTCCCAGGCACACAAAAGTACTTAAGGAAAAGTAAGCAGACTAAAAAAAGTCATTACAAAAAAAAATTCTAAAGGCCACAGACGGTTTACTCTTATTATTTGGCGAGCTCGGATGCGACGTCGGGGAAGATAGCGCGGAGGTTAGACCCAAATTGGTCGAGCACTGATGTGAGCGGTTCCAAGGCAGCTTGGTCCGCAGCTCTGGAAGGGCTTGTGGTAACTACAGTTGTTTCCGCGGCAAACGGCGCCTCCACCGTCGACTGCTCCTCCACCGCCATTTTCGTGGTCTCTTGTTCAACGATGACCACTTCCCGAGACGTGACTTCTTAGGGTTGGTTAAGGTGGAGGCCGTGAGAGAAACCAGCGCGGAGAAACAGGAACTATCAGAAGGAAGGGACACGCGGAGGTCCTGCTCAAGATCGAGCTTGATGACATCCATAGTCTCAAGCTCAGCCTTGAAGTCTGCAAGGGCACTTTCCCATTTCTCCTTGTCAGCCTCAAGACTAGAGATGCCCCTCTCTGCCAAGTCCTTTAGCAGCTTGGCACGGCTTGGGGCCAGGGACTTGAGAAACGCGTTCTCTTGCATGAGCTCCAAGTCTTTGACGACCTTCTCCACCTTCTCAAATTTGGGCTTGTACTTGGTCGTCGCCTCTTTCTGGTCTCCCCTAATGTGGGAACCGAAATTCTCACTATCAATGTTAAGTGATTCACGGACTCTCTGTAGCCAAAGATCGACAGATGAAGCAGTGAATACGAAAGTTAATGGATAAAGAAATACGAAACTAAGCTGCGAGATAAGGTCAAACAAAAAAGCGTGAGTAAAACGAATTGCGAGATTCAGATTAACGAGATTAGTATGACGAAATTGAGATGAATAGCAAAGTAAAGACAATACGAAACAGGTTGCGAAGCGAGATATGTAAAACGACAGTAAAGTAACAGGATTCGTAATGAGAAACAGTTTGAACACAGAAAGAGAATCGTGGATCAAAACATGGACAACAATCGAAAACCACAGATAAAGAAGAAAGTATAAGGGATCTTATTCGAATTTGTGGTCTGAGCGTGCGCAACCGGTGTTAAGCCATGGTCGCAAGAACTGTTGGAGACAATTACCTAGAACTACAGCATAGACTCGTAACCTAGTTGAGACGCAGCTCGCTAACGAAAACAAAGTAAGAACCCCAATTTTTTCTAAGTGTTTTGCGGTGAAGAAAATTGTGTTGTATGTCTCTCATCCTTCTCCTTCGCGCCTTTTATATAGGTCTTCGTGGGCTTGACTCGTTTCCTTTTTCATCCCCGATTCGTGCATATCTTTTCTTGGAAATATCCCTTTTCCCCGATTCGCATATATCTTTTTCGAGATCCTTCCTTATCTTCTCGAAACTTAACATTTTCGCGAAACCCTGGCAAATCATCATCGTAAATGGGCCGGTTCTCGCCCGAAATCGTAGGTGGACTGTTATCGCGATTTGGGNCATCATCGTAAATGGGCCGGTTCTCGCCAGAAATCATAAGTGGATTGTTATCGCGATTTGGGCCCTTTCGAGCCGTTTCGCGACTAAGTGATTTTGACGATTCCTTTCGGAGAAACCGTTTCTCGTAAGACCAAGCGGTAATAGTTTCATGGAACGATAAGAATAATCGTATAGTTTAGACTATTCTGGTGTTTAAGTTAGCCGTCGTCGTTTTACACGATCGATACGAAGTCCACGAAAAGTATGAATCCTTACGATTATTGTCACGAAGGTTTGACGGAAACTCCAATTGAGACGAAACGAGAGACGATCAAGTGACGACTCGAAAGAGTTGATGATCGGAAAGGACGTGGTTCAGCCAACGGATAATGGCTGAACGTTGTCCACGTCCTAGCGCCATCTGGCGCCAAGACCGATCCCTGGTCTTGGCGCCAATTGGCGTCAAGAAAAGCTCTCTGTCTTGGCGCTAAG
>OVAN01002932.1:0-31163 GCA_900406275.1 Anastatica hierochuntica
ATATATATATATATATATATATATATATATATATATATATATATCCTAAAATTACTTATGTGTAGTATTTAAAGTACTTCGTTTGTTTTCACCGGAGTTTCTAGATTTGGTGGTAAAGGGCTCCGGCTGTGAGTTCCGCCACCTGGATTCGAATCTCGGCCACTGATGATTTCACATGCGATCAACAGCGCCCCGAAAACGACGGTGAAGGAGATGTTCATGTGTCCCCTGTATCCCAAAAAGGACTGGGACCTTCGGACTCCTATCGGCTGTTGAAGTAAGCTTGAAGTGACTTGTGGAACAAGTCTTGAGGATCCTTTTCCTTTTGTGTTTTGGTTTTTAATTGTTTTGTTTTAGGAGTTATCTAAAACTTAAAGTGTTAATTTTCTTTTCTACTTCTTCTAGGATAAGGACTAGAATTAGATATAAATAAGAGATGATATCGAGCTATGATATCGTCAGGGATTTTTGTAAGCTTTGAGATTGAGAGCTTAAGAAATAAAGAGAGCAATTCTTTGTTTCGTTGAGAGTTTTGTTTACTTTCTTTTTTCGATTCTAAGATTTGGTATCAGAGCTCAAAGAGTTTCTCATAAACTTTGATCAACGATCTTAGAAAGGAAGACAAATCACATGACTAAAAGAGAAACCACACATCTAAAACTTTGTCTCTCGTCACAACTCTGTTTCTCTGTTTTTTCGTTTTAAAAACTAAGAGATAGACACGTGACTTGTTGCTCATAAACAAAGTCTTTGACGAAGATCTCTCTGTGACACAATGACGAACATGACTAACAATACTCCTGTTCCGACACCGGAAAAACAAAAGGAGGGAGGATCATCCTCCATCACATGTCTTATGCTCACCACCACCAACTATAATGTGTGGGCCATGAGAGTCAAGGTTCATCTCAAAGTTAATAAAGTCTGGGAAGTGATTGAGAAGAATCTAGACGATGAGGAGAAAAACAACAAGATGATTGCTCTGTTGTTCCAACCGATACCGGAGCCCTTATCTTACAAGTAGAAGAGTTGGATACCGCAAAACAAGTCTGGGAAGCAATAAGAACGAGGCATGTTGGCGTTGATCGAGTCCGAGAGGCTCGCTTACAGACCCTAATGAATGTGTTTGATAAACTCAAGATAAAGGTGTTTGATACCATCGACAATTTCGTGGGAAAAATATCTGAAATCTCATCTAAATCCGTAGCACTTGGAGAGATTATGAATGAACCAAAATTGGTTAAAAAATCCTCAAAAGTCTCCCGCGGAAGAAGTGTATTCACATTATTGCATCTCTAGAGCAAGTTCTCGATTTAAAAACTACAAGTTTTGAAGATACCATTGGACGTTTAAAGACATACGAAGAAAGAGTTGCATATGATGATGAAGAGACACAGGAGACTCAGGCAAAACTCATGTATGCACATACCGAAACCAATCCAAACCGTGGGGGCTATGAAAATTTCAGAGGAAGAGGGCGTGGTGGTCGATCCTTTGGAAGAGGTAGAGGTCGTGGGTTCGGAAGAAACAACGGAGAAAGAGACCTATCTAAAATCACTTGTTATCGTTGTGACAAGACTGGTCATTACGTATCTGTTTGTCCGGATAGACTACTAAAACTACATGAGGCCTGCAAAACTAAAGAGGAAGACACCCAAGAAGCCGAGGAGCTTATGGTACATGAGGTTGTGTATCTTAATGAGAAGAACATAAAACCGAAGGAGTTTGAGACATGTCTCGATGGGATGAACACGTTGTATTTGGACAATGGTACCAGTAATCATATGATAGGCAATAGAGAGTTCTTTACCAATAATCGATGAAACAATTAAAGAAAAAAAGAGATTTGGAGACGATTCACGTGTTGACATTAAGGGAAAAGGGTCAATTCTATTTCTTATTAAGAATGGCGATAATAAGACCCTTAGTGAAGTTTACTATATCCCGACACTAAAAAGTAACATTATTAGCTTCAGACAGGCTACTGAACCTGGTTGTGATGTTTGAATGAAAGATGAATTCCTTCTTCTACGTGACAAAGATGATAAGTTGATCGCAAAAGCACAAAGATCAAAGAACCGCTTGTACAAAGTTATCATGGAAGTCGCAGAAGTGAAGTGTTTGAACCTAGTTACTCACAACGAATCCTCTAAATGGCATACACGTTTGGGTCAAATAGGAGATGAATCCTTGAAGACAATGATCATGAAGGAACTTGTTATTGGAATATCTGAAATTAAGGTTAAAAAGGAGATGTGCACCTTGCTTGCTTGAGAAGCAAACGCGTTCTGCTTTCCAAAAATCAACATCGTTTCGTGCCTCTTGTCTACTTGAGCTAATTCATGGGGATCTCTGTGGACCCATTACATCACCTACTACATCAAAGAATAGGTACATTTTCGTCCTCATTGATGACTATTAACGATTCATGTGGTCAATACTCTTGAAAGATAAAGGAGAAGCCTTTTAAAAAATTCAAGAGATTTAAGGCTCTTGTCGAACAAGAGTTAGGTGCAGTAATTAAAACCTTCAGAACAGATAGAGGTGGTGAGTTCTTATCTACAGAGTTTCAAAGTTTTTGTCAGTCTATTGGAATCAATAGACAACTGACTGCTCCGTACTCTCCTCAACAAAACGGAGTAGTGGAAAGACATAATAGAACTCTTCTAGGAATGACCAGAAGCATCCTAAAACACATGAAAGTTCCAAATTATTTTTGGTGTGAAGCAGCAAGTCACTCTACTTACCTTATTAACCGTGTTTCTACAAGATTTTTGAATTTAAAAACACCATACGAGATGTACAAGGGAAGAAAGCCCAATGTCGCGCACTTAAGGATTTTTGGATGCATAAGTTTTGCAAGAATCGAAGCTCCTCACCTAAGGAAGCTTGATGACCGATCCCTAATGTTGGTACATTTTGGCACCAAACCTGGTTCAAAATCCTATAGATTATATGATCCATCTAATCGAAGAATCATAGTTAGCAAAGACGTTGTTTTTGACGAAAACAGAGGCTGGAAGTGGAACAATTTGGGTAGAGATTGTGATTAAGAATCGGGCATGTCTAAGCTCACGTTTGGAAAATATGGAAATAATGGAATACAAGAAGAAGAAGTAGGAGAAGTTGTTGCCGAAGGTAATGAGGTATACGCTAAAAACAATGATCATATCAGTGACAATGAAGAGCACGACGGACCTAAGCATGATGAACCAGAGCATGATGGAGCAATTGCAGGAGCCGAAACCTGCAAGAACTGAGTCCACAAGCTCAGGTCCCACAGGCTGGACCTTCGCCTGTACATAACCCGCGAAATGAATCTCCAAGTGTTCATGCGCAGCCTACACATCCTTCGTTCCTGCGACGGTCAACCAGAGAAAGTAAGAGACCATAATACTTAGATGATTACATCCTATTAGCAGAACTCAAGTCAGAGCACATCTTGTTAATGATTAATGCGGAACCATGGAACTATGATGAGGCAAAAGAAGAAAAGGTGTGGAGAGATACATGTGACGAAGAAATTTTGTCAATAAACAAGAATAAAACATGGAGTATAGTCGATCTCCTAGCTGGTGAAAAAAACCCATTAGATTGAATTGGATTTTCAAAATAAAACAAAACCCGGATGACACCGTTAATAAGTACAAAGCCAAATTGGTTGCGAAAGGCTATGTGCAGAGACACAGAATAAATTATGATGAAGTGTATGCACCGCTGGCTAGGCTTGAAATAGTTGTCTCATCATAGCACTAGCGGCCTTACTTGGTTGGGAAGTGCATCACTTAGACGTGAAAACTGCGTTCCTTCATGGAGAACTGAAGGAGGAAGTCTATGTTACACAACCTGAAGGTTATGAGTTGAAAGGTAGTGAACATAAGATCTATAAACTCTCTAATGCTTTTTATGGCTTAAAACATGCACCCAGGGCCTGGAATGAGAAGCTAAACAAGATTCTACGGGAGCTAGAATTCACGAGATGCTCAAAAGAACCCTCCTTGTATCGAATAAAGGAGGAAGGAAATTTGCTCATTGTAGCTGTTAATGTTGATTACTTACTTGTTACAGGTTCAAATTTGAAGTTGGTGATTGAGTTTAAAAGGGAGATGTCAACCAAGTTCGAGATGAGTGAGCTTGGTAAGCTCACGTATTATTTAGGCATTGAAGTACATCAACATGACGATAGGATAACCTTGAAACAAGAAAGGTATGCTAAAAAGATCCTAGAAGAGCTAGGAATGAGCGACTGCAACTCGTCCCGTATACCCATGATTTCTAACTTGAAATTCTCAAAAGCTAATGAAGAGAAGTCTATCAATGAGACTAAGTATCGCGAGAGCATTGGGTGCTTAAGGTATTTGCTCCATACCCGTCCGGATCTATCTTACAATGTTGGTTTGTTGAGTAGGTATATGCAAGATCCTAAGGAGTCACATGGAACAGCTCTAAAATATATACTAAGATATTTGCGTGGAACAACTGGTTTTGGTCTTACATACAAACGAGGTAGCTCACGCGAGTTGAGTGGATATTTAGACATCTCTCTTAATGTGGACTTAGACGATGGTAGAAGCACCACTAGAAACATTTTCTATCTTAATGAAAGTTCAGTGACTTGGTATTCACAGAAACAAGAGACATTTGCACTATCTTCGTGTGAAGCAGAGTTCATTATTCCAACGGAAGCGGCCAAACAAAAAGTTTGGCTTCAAGATCTTCTCGATGAGATCTTAGGCGAGCCGAGTGGAAGAGTGATAGTACGAGTTGATAACAAATCCGTGATTGCGCTCTCGAAAAATCTTTTGTTTCATGGGCGTAGTAAGCACATACATAGACGATATCATTTCATTCGGGAGTGCGTCGAGAATGAGCAGATTGAGGTAATTCACGTCCCGGGTAACGAACAAAGAGTTGATATTCTTACGAAGGCGCTTGGAAGATTGAAGTTCAAGGAGATGAGGGAAATGGTTGGCGTTCATGACTTAACTAAATCAACTTCAAGCTTAAAGGGGAGAATATTGAGGTAAGCTTGAAGTGACTTGTGGATCCTTATCCTTTGGTGTTTTGGTTTTTAATTGTTTTGTTTTAGGAGTTATCTAAAACTTGAAGTGTTA
Source organism: Anastatica hierochuntica (assembly GCA_900406275.1). NCBI lineage: Eukaryota > Viridiplantae > Streptophyta > Magnoliopsida > Brassicales > Brassicaceae > Anastatica > Anastatica hierochuntica. The sequence continues at coordinate 5,115 of OVAN01002932.1, forward strand.
TTTTCCTTTTCTATTTCTTCTAGGATAAGGACTACAATTAGATAAAAATAAGAGATGATATCGAGCTATGATATCGTCAAGGGTTTTTGTAAGCTTTGAGATCGAGAGCTTAAGAAATAAAAAGAGCAATTCTTTATTTCTTTGAAAGTTTTGTTTTACTTTCTTTTATCGATTCTAAGACCGGCTAGCCTGGACTCATCTTGGTGGAGGTCAGTAGGGGTGGGCACGGATCGGGTACCCTTGATTTTTGGAGTATCCGCTACCCGACCCGACCCTTACGGGTAGCAGAATTTTAGTACCCGTACTCGACCCGGAAAAAACGGGTACCCAGAAAAACGAGTACCCTCTAGAAATATGAATACCCGACTTGTTACCCGGAAAAAAAGTACACAAAAAAAAATCCTTTAAAATTCAAATATTTATATTTTCTTTCATATTTAACATTTAAGTACTTATATAATCATATTTTTCTTCCAAATATTCAACCAAGTACAAAATATCAAAAGAAAAAATTAAAATCGTCTAAGTTATAAAGTTATATTTAAATATTACATATATTTAAAACATATTTTAAGTCTTATATATATAACAAAATATTATAATTTCTTCTAAAATAATATTTTATATATGATTATACATAATTGTTGTTATGGTAGATAATTATATAATATACAAACAATTAAGAACGGATCGGGTACGAGGACGGATAGTTAAAAATAAATTGATACTCGATATCCGATCTTTACCCGCGGGTAATAGAAATATGATACCTTTTGTCCGACCCGAAGGTCACAGATACTCTTTTTCAAGTCGGGTACGAGACGGATCATGGATCGGAGACGAGTAACGGATATTAGAGTCCAGCCCTAAGGGCAGGACACCCTAATTATCAAAAAAATAAAGTAGTTGGTTTTGCGGTTAGGTCCTTTACTAGTGCTAAAGTTCGGAACTCAATTCGGCCCTCCTTCTTCTTGGTTCCTTGTACAAAAACAATTTGGCACCAAAAAGCAACCACGAGAAAAAAATTGCATAACATGGTTGTTTACACTAAATATGAACCCAACTAAAGACCAAATGCTAAACTAGAGATCCAAATTAGCCCCATCTGTTTTCTTAATTTGTGGTTTCCATCACAAACATTAAAACATATATATTTCAAAGGGAAACTAGTTAATTGGTCTATATGCGAGCATGATGAATATTAAAAAAATTTATTTGATTAATTTGTAATATGATATTTTATGAATTTCAAATTTACTTTTATATTGTGGAACAAGGTTTGAAAACACCATCAATAACATAAGTTATAAATCATACTAAATAAAACGTCTAAAAATACTATATACCATATGACACCAACTAAAAAAAATAGAATACTATCTCTCATTGGGAAAAAAAGTCATTTAAATCCCGAACTTTTAAAGTTTGACCAAAAAATCTTCAACTTTTAACTAGGTCATTTTAATCCTCAATCTTTTGATTTTTTTTTATAAAAAACCTCAATTTTCTTTGTCGAGACCATTTAAGACTAGAAAATATTCAACCGTTGATTACCCCCTAACATCGTCATCATTTTCAAGTTAATTAAGCCACCCCCAATCAATAAACGACTGTCATATAACTCAAATTCCTAATCGCAAAATATCAAAAACGTTTGTTCTCTTTGTCTCTCTCTCTCTCTCGACGCCTTTGATTATTCACTTGGTCTACACATTTCTTGTGAGATTGTAATCTATATACTCTAAGTAAGCATGGTCTTCTCTATTCTTTCTATTTTTTGTGATATTCACTTTCACATAATCGATCTCTTCCACTCACTTGATTTCTCAGATTCATAATCCCGCATATTCAATTTTTGCAGCTCACTTGTGTCTTGTTGTTTGATTTATTTGTTTAGGAGATGGTTTAGAGGAGCGAAAAGCTTAAAGCGAGACGGCGGACTACGACGGTTGTGGATGAGTAAAGTATTAGAGTTGAAGATAGCAGAGTCGTTGTGGTCCACGATGTAGAAGACGAGCGTGAGGATGTCAACGGTGATGACTGTCAAGCGTTTGTTGATGACATAGAAGACAAGGCTGAAGAAAATTGATTAGGGGTCGACGAAGAAACTTAGGACATGTTTTATCTGAAACATGTATTACAAAATTTTTTTGTATTAGAAGGGTATCTTTATCATTGAAAAAGCTTTGGTTGTCGTTGGTTAATACATGCATTTTAAAGTTTCTATTTTTTTATTGGATAGTTTCTTAAGAATACTTGAGCCAGCAATGATTACTCACTTTGAAAAAATAGTCTTCATCATCAAACGATGATGAGTTTTGTTTTATTAGTTGCTTTGTAATGTACAATAAAAGAGCTAAGGGTATCCGAAACAAGCGAGGTGAAGAATCAAAGGCAACGAGGGAGACAGAAAATAAGCGTTTTTGATATGACATCGTTTTATTGATTTGGGGCTAGTTTAACTAACTTTGAAAAGGAGGACTAATGGTGTTTAGGGTAATTAACGGTAGACTATTCTTAGATAATAGTTTGGTCAATGAAAGTTGAATTCCTGGGAAAATATCAAAAGTTGGGATTAAAATGGTTTAGTTAAAATTTAGAGTTAACGTTCAGAATTTAAATGGTATTTTTTCCATTTTCATAGTCACACAATTTATGCGGGTGTAGAAAACTAACAACATAACTTAAACCAAAATCAAAAATGAAATGTAAGTTAACATAACCATTAAATGCAATTATAATGAAAAAATGTATTACATTACGGGGAATGCTAAAAATTTGACGAAATATCTTAAAAGGTTTGGTTTGGGAAATTGTGTGGTGAAAAAAATGTTGAAAATATTTATTAAAAAATAGTAATACTATTTTAAAAGAATAACTAATTTGCAGTTACTGTAGAGAAGGTACTTAGTAAGTTAAACATTGGTTAAAAATTTAACAAATCATGTGAACGGTTGTTTATAAAGTAAACATAAATGGAAGAATTACAGTGAGAGTTATTAAGCAACAAAAATTTGAAGTTTTATTTTTTTAATGTTAGGGTGCATTTAAAAATTGATAAAATAAGTTAAAATAGTATTACTATTAAAAGAAAATTACTATTCTGCAATTAAGTAAATCATAACATAATTTTTAAATTTCATTGAGAAATATATATCAGATTTTTAAAATCCAAGTTATGACATATGCAAAAGCAATATTTTTTGGTGTAATCAAAAGGTTAATCAAATATTTTTTGAAATAAAAAATATGAAAAGAAAGGAAATTGTAATGAAGAGTGATAAAATGAAAAATAAAAATGGAAAAAAAAACAAACAAAGGAGATGGAGAGAGTGTGAGAGAGGGTATTATAGACTTCTTATATGAGTGAATAGAAACGTTCTTTGAAGGAGAAGTGAAAACTAATTAATAGCTTTTTGGTATATACATTACAATTTTCCTTTAAATTATCAATCTTAAACATATCTCGCTCATTCAAAATTCCACTCAATGCAGTTTTTATAATAATTAGGAGAGCTCTTGCGCTAAGCGCATATTTTGTTTGATTTTGTTTCGTAATTTTTTCTAAAATTGTTTGAAATGTCATTTATATTTTTTCACTAAATTTGCAATTTTCATCTTTTATCATATATTATATATTCAATACATAAACTTTAGTGTGTTTTTTCTCCGAATGACTACTTATAATCTTATATAAAATGTTAATTTACAAATACATTTTAAATAAAAATTCTTAAAAAGACATCATATGATTACAATATGTATTAAATTAATATGAATAATATGAATACAAAATTCTATTTACAATACGTTTTTTTCTTGTTTTTTTCATTTAGTCGTTTTACGTTTTTTTTTTAGTTTTTCATTTAATTGTATTAAATTAATATAGATACATCCTTCTTTCGTGTGTTGAGACGTCACGACATTTATATTCTTCGATTTTAAATTAAATCTTAAAAACAACAGAAATGACCTTTCGTATTCTCTAAATAAATACGACTTTAATAGATTATATATTTAATGTAAATTAATTTTCATAGTTTAAATCTCATAACGACACATGTTATCTTTACGTCAACTGAAATTGGTGACGTGTCAAACTCTTGGAGAGAGTTGAGCAACTTTTATATATTAGATTAATTTTCTTTCTAAATTGTAAATTTTGAAATAATAATAATAATTGATTATTTATATAGATAAACATAAGACTTTTAAATTTTCATTTCTTTCTTAAATAATTTATGTTTTTAAAAAAATGATTTTATTTGTTTATAACTAATATTTAAATAAAGACCTTATGTAATTGTTCTTATTTAAAAGTGCACAATTCTTTTTTAAAAAATAAATTAAGTAATCAATCAATCCAATTTTTAATCTGGTGCAAACCAATTTTATACTTTATACAAGAGAAAATAAGATTAGATGACCGGTAAAAACCATATGTGGCCAAGTAGCCATGGTTGTTTTCCCCAATTACATTTTTTTTGATGTTTTATCCCAGTTCGTTGAAGGGTATTTAGTAAAATTCCGCCTGTATTGTATTAATAATTTATTTTGGCTTAATTTTTCTTTTTGTTGGTTAGATTCTTTTTTTTCTTTCCCACAATTTTTCATATTTGGTTAGAATGTAATACTTTATTCCCACAAAAAAACGTATTTACAAATGAATGCAGCTTTGCCTAAAAGTTTTGGAAAAAAACTAAAAATTTATATAAAAAAGCAGGAACAAATGAAAGAATAAATGAATTTTAAGATCCTCCTGGTCGCATGAGAAACCAGAGCTGAAGAAGCCGATTCTGGCCTTGATCAGCGGGCCTTTGAAGAGAGAGCAACTTGTTCCTAATAATTCGATCCACAATAGTTTCAAGAGTTGTTGTTGTTTGTGGAAGACTTCCATGGCGCCTATTGTTTCGCTCTCCCCAAATATAGTAAAGAGTTGCATGGAAAACATGATTCAACAAGTAACTGATCCCAATCCGCTGTATAAAAATTATGTATAATGCCACTAGCCAATGCTCGCCATATAGATTGGGAATACCCAAAGCTCGGGGACCTTCATCACCAGCAATATCCAACAATTTCCCAAGAGGAGACCAATGATCCCACCAGAACAGACCAGTCTTGCCATATTGGATCTCCACTCGCAAGAATTCATAAGCCAAAGGGCGAAGCTTAAGTAGCTTGCGCCAGTTCCAGGAACCAATGAGAGAAGAAGCAGACCAGAAAGAGTTTTCCCGGACTAGAAACTTTTGAACCCAATTCACCCATAGAGACTTTACAGAGGAGACAATCCGCCAAATTAGTTTGAGACCAAAAATGATGTTCATATTAGAATGGAAACCAAGACCTCCTTCTGTTTTCGGTCTACAAACCTCACTCCAAGAAACTTTTGCTTTATTATGATTCAAATCAGACAGAGAAATGCAGCGCATAGCTTATCAATTTCTCGCAAACAACTCTTCGGCAGTCGAAAAGTAGCACACCAAAACTGAGTTATACTACGTATCACTGAGAGACGAAGCTGTATACGCCCTGCAAATGATAATAACCGTACCGACCAAGTCTGAAATTTCAATCGAATCTTTACAAGCAGGGTTTCATAATCATTCCTACTCAAACGCTTGGTTGTTAAAGGCAACCCGAGGTATCTCACCGGCAACTGCTCCAGCTTAAACCCATAAGATGAGCCCATCACTTCCCTGTCCGAGGCAGAGATTCCCGCCGCAAAGAAGGAGGATTTCTCCAAATTTATGCGCAACCCTGAAAGTTGAGCAAAATGATGAAAAGTATTAATCACACCTTCAATTGATTGAGTAGTACCATCTGAGAACACCAAGATGTCATCCGCAAAACATAAATGAGTTAACTTGAGATTGCGGCATTTTGGATGATATCCAATTGAACCACCAGCTGCGTTCCTATCTAAGAGAGTCGAGAGAACATTCATCACTATGACAAACAAATATGGTGACAAGGAGCAGCCATGCCTTAACCCTCTCTTATTGCGAAACAACCCTGCCAACGCACCATTAACCTGAATTGAAAAAGACGCTGTAGATATGCAAGTGTTTATCCATTTGATAAACATCTTAGGACGGTCAATGGCACGCAAAGCATTAATTATAAAACTCCATTGTACCGAATCAAACGCTTTGGCAATATCTATCTTTAGGAGAGCTCGCGGTGAGACCAAGTCGTTGTGGTAGTCCTTTACAAGTTCTGTTGCAAGAAGTACATTCTCCAACAACAACCTATTATGCACAAATGCAGATTGATTCGGTGCTATAAAATCCGGCAGAATAGATTTTAACCGATTCGCCAAAATTTTAGATATGACCTTGTATAACATATTACAGCAGGAGATGGGTCTATAGTCACGAATCTCCATAGCATCCTCACGCTTAGGAATCAGAGCTAGAATTGTTGCGTTTATTCCCTTTGGCATATAACCATTAGAGAAGAAGGATCGTACTGCATTGGTGAAATCTCTGCCAACAATGCTCCAAGACGATTGAAGGAATTCCTTCGTAAAGCCATCAGGCCCCGAAGATTTATTCGAAGGCATCGAGAATAGGACAGCCCTAATCTCTTCATCTAGGATTGGCGCAACCAACCTCTACTTGTCACTAGTAGAACGACGATATGTCAGTAGTCCTTGCAAAAGATCTACATCCATTCTTGTATAATCATCTAGCTGCTCCTATAGGAAACACCGAAACCACTTCTCAGCCTCATTCTTTATCCCTTGCAAATATTTATTAGTGATCCCTCAGAATATGAACCACACGAATCGCATTATGAGAAACTCGTGCCTGCGTGACTTTGTGAAAGAACTTATTATTTTGGTCACCTACGCGGAGCCAATGTATCTTCGACTGTTGCTTGTAATAAGCTTCCTCAAGAGTTACAATTTGATTCCATTTCTCAGCACCACACTCTCTTCTCTAAAAGTCTCAGCACATGGATTTTGCAACGCAAGTTGTTGTGTGACACATAGGCGGACATATGCCTCCTTCGCCTGACGAGGTAAGTTCCCGACCTAGTCTCTGTTCAAACTTCGCAGCTTACCTTTCAAAAGCTTAAGCTTCTTGGAGAAGCGATAAATTGTCACCCGAGATACAAACAAAGGCGTTGTCTGCTCCCAATCATCAGTAACCAAAGGGAGAAAGCCTTCTACTAAGGTTAACATGTTAAAGAACTTGAAGGGTCTATTCGATCCCACCACTTGAGAGTCAAGTTTCAAATGACTTCTAGCATGGTCAGAGCATCCTCCAGCCTCAAACAAAGTGTAAGAATGTGGGAAAGCAACCAACCATGCATCATTAATGAGAGTTCAATCCAGTTTCTTGCTTATGGGCTGCCATCTTGGTGGTTTGACCATGTAAGATGAAGACCGTGAGAGGAGAGATCCGAGAGAGAGCAATCAGCCACCACCTCCTCCTAGAACTCTCGCATACCTGATGTATAGTGAGCATGACCCGAGTGTTCCGACAGCTGCAGTATCTTGTTATAATCCCCCATGAGAATCCATGGCTTATTCATGAACAGAGGGGACCTGTGATGAGAGTGAATATCCTCCCATAGCTCCCGACGCTCTGCCTCAAAATTAGAAGCATAAATAAAGGAACAAAAGAATTCAGCATCCTGATGCGATATTGATACTGAGCAAGTGACAATTTGAGACGACTTGTAAACAGGGGTGAGCGTGATAGAATCATGCCACATTACCCAAATACGTCCCAATCTGTGATGTTCATAATTCGATATAAACGACTAACCAGAGAATTTTGAGTAGACTCGACTAGCAGATGATTCCTTAATCCTAGTTTCCAGCACACATCCAAAAAACAGAGAAGACGAACGGAGCCAGTCCCGTAAGATATCTTGTTTCCTTGTTTGATTGAACCCCCGAATATTCCAAGAAAAACCTGACATTAATGCTTTTTGGTGGTGACTCTTCTCCGTTGTGTCTGATCTTTTCCAGAAACAACATGAACTTCATCCATAAACCGGTTAACTCCCTTATTTTCTCTCGTCGACTGACGAATTTGCTGCTCCATAACATCATCTTCAACAGTTGCATTCGAGCCTGGAATCTCAACTTCACCCTCCTCTAAGTCTGAGTTAGCTGCCTCTTCAGCAACTGTATTAGTATTGTCCCCTTCATCTTCCAACACCGAGAAACGAGAGGGGGAAATGGAAATGTTCGATTCTGAGGTACCATACTTGGTATCATTGTTACGACTAGACTTTTGTGGTGAAACTTCTTGCCAACCCCTACTAGCTCCCTGATTTTCCGTAACCTCAGTAGCCTCAATAGCCAAAATTGTCTCCGAAACAGACCCAGTAGCCTTAGTAGCAACCTCAGCAGGAACCTCATTAGGAACACCCGCCTCCACTCCTCGTGAAACCAAACTGTTGGTTAGTTCTGCAACCTCCTCCTCTTGAATTGGAAGATCTTGTGTGATCAGCTTTCTCGCACTCTCTTCCACAAACCTTTCCAATGGAATATCTGACAAGCTAGAGCTCTCTTGATGAACCAGAGGTTGAGAAGCCTCCAGAATACGAGTGACAGGTCGTAGAGTACATTTCTTATCATTGTGACCCCATTTCTGACAAATGACACAGCGAGGAGGTAACCACGGGTAGGCTACCTCAATATCCGCCGTGAAGCCCTTGTTTGAACTAAGTTTAATCCGTTTCGGCAACTCCTTTGTGAGATCTGCCTCGACGAAGACTCGAGTTTTCTCCAAATTTGAGCAGGCTACTATCTCTGGATGCAAACGCTTTGGATCCCCCCACAGCACTCGCAACATAACCAAGAGCCTTCTCTGAATACAATTGATGTGGTACCTTCTTTAAATCAATCCACAATGGGACAAAGGTCAAAACTGGCGACGTGTTAACCATAATTGGATTCCACTCCGACACAATCATTGGCACCTCCGCAATACTCCACATCCCTCGGCAGAGAACCCTGTTTCGAGACGCATCATCAACAATTCGAAACTTCATAGTTATGGAATTAACCACATGAACATCAACCTTAGGGGCTTTCTCCCCTAACGCCTATATCTTATTTACTATTACATGGACCTTGGCGACATGAGGCGCCGGGTCCAAGAATCGCCCAATGACAAAATTCTTCCAGAGATGGTTGGTATCATCGACTATTTCATTTGGGATATCAAAAGAAGCCGCTCCATCCATAACTTCAACCGAGAAGTTATGCTTCTTCAAAGTTCCCAAATTCGATCCAGCAACGCCCACGACGCTTTCGCATATGGAGCATACAGAGGAGATGGACCAGTAGATTGATTAGAGATCAGAGCGAATTGAGCAGAGACCGGAGCAGAGATCGGAGCAGATTGAAGATTAGAGATTGGAGCAGAAAGATTAGCTTCCAGCGCGGGTTGATTAGAGATCGTACTGACCGGAGGCGAACCTCCGGAGTCCGCAGCAGCCATAGCCACCGAGAATCGACACGAACGGCGGCGGTGGAAGCTCCTTTGGCGTCGGCGGCAACAAACCCTAAGAGAAGCCTCGAAAAGAATTTTTAGTAAACCCTTTCACCCAAATTCATCCTTCTTTGAATGTGTCTTCCTTGTGATATACGCTACTAGCCTAGTGCCTCAGATAATCCACAGCTTATATTCTGTAATTATTGACATAAATTTTCAGCTACATTCTCCTCCCAGCTACTAATCGCATAAAGAAGGATATGTTAAATTTAACTTGGCAAACATCGATCGTTTTGTGAGCTTTGGAAATTCAGAAACCATCGCATTCACTCATTTAAAAAGAAAACAACTGCGTATGTTTTCAACTATGTGGACCGATCAATCATAAACAAATCCATACTGATATGTATTCACATGCTATCATTTAGGACAGACCAAAGTATAACAAAAACAATTGTAACCCCAAATTTTTCTTAACAACTTTTTGTAACCCCCAAGAAAATAAAACTTTAGCAAAATTCATGTGGGCTTTGTAAACCCATTTTTGTTCTTCTAAGTACCTTGTCATGTGATACCCTTTTCTTTTCTTCACACAAAATTATTATAAGTGTAATCCTCGCAGTCTAAAAATAAAATGAATTATAGAAATGACGAAACTAAACGAGTCTATAATGCATGGAAAAAAGATAAGGTAATTAAAATAACTTAAAACCAAAAAAAAACGTAACATGCATTATAAAACATCTATCATCATATCCATGCAAGAAAAACATGAACAGTCCTCAAATATTTCTCTTTCTTCAATCTTATATTTATAAACTTTTCATTAAATACCCATCTTAATCAGTGATCTAATTGATGAATCTTATCATAATATGATCATCACCAAGTTATTGATATATGTCTTCTTCCTCGTAAACTCTCGTCTTCTTCTTCAAGTTCTTGGTCAATATAACCAACTGAACACAACTTCATCATGGCTAAAGAACCACACCAAATCACCAACAATGTCAAATTTGGCTAAGCGAAAGCCACCTTTGTGTAAACCATGGATCTGTAAACGATCCGGACCACCAATGGCGCGAATGAGATGTTGTCGTAACCAATGCGTTGATGTCTTGTCCGATCCAAACCATTGTCGGTTCTGTTTCCGGCGTTGTCGGTTCGCTTTGTCTTGCTGTAATGGAGATTGTGTCGACACAAACAATGATCCTTCAAATTGCGGACAATGCAGAAACAAGTGTGATTCTGGTGCGCCTTGTGAGTTTGGTATGTGTGGTTATGCTGCTCCGTCGTCACAACCTGGAAAACGTCATCGTCGTCCTAAGTTTCGTTGGCCACGTCCTCCTCCTTCACCCTATAGTAACTTTGGTGGTAAACTTTACGATGATCGTGATGATGAATAAATTAGAAGCGTTAATTATAAGCTACTAATTAAGATTGAGTGTTTGAGGTGTCACTGTTGTTTGTTCTTCTGTTGATTAGTAATTTTATTGTGTGTTTTCGAGTTATTATTTCAATGAATTTTATTTGCAGTGATAATTAAGAATTTGGCTTTATTTGAATAAACGTTATTACGGATCATATATTATATATGTAAATATTCCTTTTGTATATCCATGGACATATAAATCTTTTATTCCTCTTGTGCATCTCGATTAGGTTAGAATCTTTTGTATATATAGGAGTTCTACGATATTAGTTCAATAACAAGAAAGCATTTATTCATTTTTTTGCCTTCTTGTCATGGTATCAAAACCTTAACACATAAATCTCTGCTCTCTTTGTATTTCTCTAACGCTTTTTATGTGTTCTGTTTTTTTTTTGTTTCTTCGATAATTCGGGTATCTTGGCCCTCACGAGGAGTCCAGACTAGTCGATGGGGGTCTACTGGTTACACGTGTCCATCGTGTTTTTCCACTGGTTACACGTGTCCAATGTCGGTCCCACACACCGTCGTTCCCGGGGCGTTGGGGGCGCATGTGAATTTCCCAGGGGTGTCCAGAGACAACGTGAGGTAGTTCCCGCTGTTGGGGATCGAACACGCGACCTGTCGCCAGAAAGTGGCCCGTCCTTTCCACTAGGCCACGACATTCCGGACTATGTGTTCTGTTTTCTTTCTTCGTTAACACGTATCATGGAGAAAGAGATGGTTGGTGACTCTAAGATGTCAGAATAAAGAGCACGATGTCTTCTAGATCGTTGGTAGAGGTGCAACGCCGCACGATCTCGCCGTATGACATGTCCTCTAACGACAATCCAGACTCTGTTATATCTCAACATCTGCTCAAAGGGTTAAACTACAATGAGTGGGCAGGTAACTTACGCACTGCTCTTAGGGCGAAGAAAAAGTTTGGATCTGTTGATGGCACAATCCCGTTATTAAGCTTGGATTCTGGTGATTTTGGGAATTGGTGGACCAACAACGCGTTGTTTTTTTCGTGGATTAAACTCACAATTACTGACACAATGAGATCATCTTTTGAATATGAAATCGCAAGTGAATACTGAGAACATATAAGGAGAAGGTACTCGATTTAGAATGGTCAGAGAGTACAACGGATCAAAGCAGAACTTGCGATGTGTAGACAACAGAGGCTGTTTATCGAATCTTACTATGGGAAATTGATGAATTTATGGAACTCTCTCGCTGAGTTTCGTCAGAACCGAACCTGCACATGTGCCTTTAGTGCATATATGGAGAAAGAGCGTGAAGAAGACCATCTCCACGAGTTCTTGAAAGGTCTTGATGAGATTGCTTTTGGCTCTATGAAATCGAGTCTCCTCTCTAGAGATCCTTTACTCTCTTGTTGAGGCATATAATGCTTTGTTACAAGCAAAGGATTCGAAACATACCTCACGTGTTCTTAAGGATAAAGTTGAAACTATGGCCTATGCCACTTATACTCCACGCAATTCTGGCCCTAGTTACTATAGATCGAGTATGTTGTGTGTTTAGATCGACAAAGTAAAGAAATAACTCTTCTTATTAAGATTTGAAAACTCTCTCAAAAACAAAGCTCTCAATCTCTCAAAACTCACACCAAAAACATAACACGTTTTTAGTCTCTAAATTTATATCTTCCCTAAAATCCTAATCCTAAAGAAACTAAATATTATTTAGATATCTCCTAATAATATTCTCTCTTTATCTTAGATAATTCCTAAGACAAAATACAACTCCAAAATAGATTAGGACTTTAGTAGCTTGTTCTTCAAGTCATCTTCAAGTTTAGTCCAACAATTACTCTTCCGGTGCTTCAACCATGACGCGAGAAGAACATTTGAAACTTCTTTTCTCTAGCTGTGGACGGTCACCTTACTTCGAACTGTTTTCGCTCCTTGGGATATCCTAATTCGTGGGGTGAGCACCAACGTGGATGCCTTAATGCAGGAAAGGATCGTGGGTCCTCTGTTCAAGGAAACCATGGGTCCACCACAAGAGAAAATTTTATTTTTGACAGAAAAATAGGTCATGAAATGGTCAAAAAGAAGGGTTTCTGACTAATTTTTCACCAAATACTTTTGGTAAAAAATTGTTGGGCGGAAACGTATTTGGTCAAAAAGTCATCATAAATTTTTGAAACAATTACACATTATAGCACTTTTTTACTTTTTTCTTTCATTCTAGACACTTTCCAGCCCAAGGGTACATTTTCGGATGATTTTACTGAAATATCCTTTCTCATAACACATAACTAAACATATCTCTCTCATTTTCTCTTATCTCTTCTTCGATATACTCTTTAAAAAATATGTTTTCCTTTGTTTTCTCAAAAAATCAGAATAAAGAGGGATCTAAGCCTATAAATCCTAAATCGTTTATTCACGCTATTCTTGAAATTCAATTCATAGCGTGATTTGGGGTCGGATTTGAGCAGTTACTGGTTTCAATTTTCTCTGGGTGAAACCCTAACTCGATTGGTGCGGCGGCTGGAGGAGGGGAGCGGCGATTCACTTCAGATCTAATGGTCTTTCGTGTTCTTCTATGGCTACAGATCTGCGGTGGAAAGAGGCACCTCCTGGATATCAGTCTCTCTTTATCTCTATGTCTCTCTCTCGGATCAATTTTTGATTTTGGGTTGATTCACGAGCTAAAGTTTCGTGCTTTTGTTCTTGGGGTTCTCGTATGGCGATGGATTGGAAAAAAAAATTGAGCTTGCAGACAAAATGTTGTGAATTGAGAAGCTTTCTTGTCTAGATTATGACCAATTTAACTAGTGTATCGAGTTTGAAGAGATGGTAATATAGATTCTGATTATGGGTTTTCAATTATATGCAGAAATTAAATGTTCATAAGAAGAGATTTAGAAGAATGAGGGAGAAGCAAGATTCATTGCGGGCTAGTCCACCTGGATGGGTATACATAGTTACGGTATTATTACTTTCATCTATGCTTTTCACTTACTCTGTTTTTGTAGGAGACATCCTAGGCTTGTAGTTTACTCATTGCTTCTACTATCAAAATATCATTCTTTTGTTATATTTTAAGTCATTAATGGTGGCACTGCCTGAGATTATACGTAAAAGGCAAGTCCAATGAAGTTTGTATTTTGTATGTGTTTTCGGTTGGCTTCGTTCTAATTTTGTTTAGTAAGTTTCAGCTTTTTCTGGACTACTCATCCACTGAAATGGGCTGAGATTCAGAAACTCGCTTGCATTGTGGACTCGTTTTTTCTACTTGTGACTCTACTTTATATTAAAAGTACTAATACATTGTTCTGCTGTGTTGGACATTTCGATTTTTGTGAAGTTGACAAGGCTTTGATATCGACTATGTATTTCGATAAGATTTTGCTGGTTTGATCCATATGGTTGTTGTTGGTTTTGTTCAGCGGAATGAAAGTGAGAGTTACAGGATCTTGGAAGATGGATATACATAGGTACTGATATCTCCATCTATGTTTGTATTATTGTGGACTAGTCCACCTGGATTAAAATAAAATGTTTTTGTAGTTATATGTGTCCATGAGTAATTTGAGTGTTATTAACTGATTTAAAATGAATTATTATGTAAATCATATATATATATATATATATATATATATATATATATCTTCATATATTTGTTAAGGAATTTATTAACAATTTGTTTTGTATAAAAGTTTTCAATTTTTGACATTGTAATTTGGACATGTCCAAATACATCATCGTTCGCAAGATCAATAAAATCTGCACTTATCCACGAAAATCACAGTCCACAAAAACACTGTTCACAAGAAATATGGACTTGTCCATGCAAAACACGAAATATTGTTCATTCGTGTTTTGGTTTCAACGGAAAGGTACATTGATCTTTTTTTGCCGCGAAAAATGGAAAAGTGCCCTATATCAAGAAAGTACCCTTTCTTGTAAACCAAACTCAAAAAGTGCCTTTTTATGTAATCGACTCTAAATTTTTGACGATATTTTGGCCAAAACGGTTGTCAAAATTCTGATCACAAAATGGTCAAAATCAATATGACGTATTACTGACCAATATTGTGGTAAAAAATAATTGGTCAGAATTTTCTCAACACTTTTGTGACCAAATTATGATAAAAAAAAGTTTTTGGTAGTAATGTTTTTTACCATTTTCTACGAAAGTTTTCTGACCAGCTTCGGACCAAATGAAAATTTTTAATTAAAAAAAATATTATAAACAAACAAAAATGAAATGTATTTTTACAATTAAATTATAACAAGTATAAAGAACGAAAACAAACAAACGTACCTTATCTTATGTAATGTTAACATAATTTTCACCATAACAGGTGATGCTCTTTACAATGCTAATGATGCTAAAAAAGGCATTTGACTGAAACGATTCAACATTGGATTTGATCATTCGTTTTCAAGAATATAGCTCTCGAAGCTTATGAACATATGTGTTTACCTTCAACTGGTGATCAACGGCAAGATGGATATCAATGCGATTATCGCTCCGATTTTTTTCCTTTGTCTCCTCCTGTTTCTCCCTCCTCATGTAATTGCTCCCTGTAGCTCTGGAGTCATTTGATTATAACATTCACATGACCAAATTACAAACCCATAAAAAAATCAACAGAGATTTCCAAATGAACACTAATTCGATTCTTGGATAATCGATTCTGGTGGTAAGTTTTTGAGTGGTAAGTTTTTTCTTGGTTCTTGGATAATCGATTATGGTGCCACTAACCACATGACAGGTTCAGTGGATTTCTTGTCGGATATTAGACATGTTATTCCTTTGCCAATGAAGTTACCTGATGGTCGAGTGACTTTAACTTCACGGCAGGGGACAGTGTGTTTGAGCTCCACACTTACGGTTACAGATGTTTTGCTTCTGGATGGCTTGAAATGTCATTTAATTTATGTGTCACAGTTGGTCCGACAGAAAGCATGTCTCTTTCAGATTACTAACAAGCTTTGTCTGATTCAGGATCGCATTTCCAGGACGCTGATTGGAGTGGTTGAACAGCAGGATTGATTATACTTTCTTCGAGGGATGGAGTTTACAGGAGCTATGCATAACATGGATAATGTCTTTTCAGAAGTGTGACATCATCGCTTAGGACATCCTTCTCATGGTATTTTAGGGCTTTTACCGATTTCTGGTTTATCTTTTACTAGTGTTTTGTCGAATAAGGCGTGTGAGATTAGTTTTCGCGCCAAACAAACTCGGTGTACCTTTCCAACTAGTTCTAATAAAACTACGGATTTGTTTGAGTTAGTAAACAGCGATGTTTGGGGACCTTATCGCACCATGTTACACTCTGGTGCACGATTTTTTTCTTACCATTATTGACGATTATTCATGCAGAGTATGGCTTTATTTGTTGTCGAATAAGCATGATGTTTCGCAGACACTTCAAGACTCAATTCTCTCGACAAGTTAAGACCATTAGGAGTGATAATGGGACTGAGTTTCTTTGTATGTCAAGTTATTTTCGCAAGAAAGGCATCTTACACGAGACTGCGTGTGTTGGCACTCCGTCGCAGAACGGTCGAGTGGAGCGCAAACATCGTCATATTTTGGATGTTGCTAGAGTTCTAAGGTTTCAGGCCTCTCTTCCTATTGACTTTTGGGGAGAGTGTATATTGACCACTGCGTACTTGATCAACCACACTCCAACTCCATTTCTTGATGGTAAGACACCTTTTGAACGTCTTTATGGTCGAACTCCTCCGCTTAATCATCTACGGGTATTTGGTTGTGTTTATGATGCTCATAATCAACATCATAAAGGAGATAAGTTCGCTTCTCGTAGCATTAAGGGAATTTTTGTTAGCTATCCTTATGGTAAAAAGGGATGGAGAGTCTTTAATCCAGAGACGGGAAAGATTTTTGTATCTCAAGATGTTCTCTTTTGTGAATCAGAATGTGTCTTCTCTGTGACTCCATCAATGGTTGAGTCTAATGACATCGATACATTGCCATTATCAAACCTTATCACTCCCATTGTTGATGCTGAGTCTACTTTATTGAAGTCTCCTCTTATCGCACCACTTACAGAGACTCTTTCTCGGAATTCTTTTTTATCGACAGTGACAGAAAGAGTAGAAGCAGATATGAGTTTGTTTGAGATGGTCAGGTCGGATGAGACGACGTCGTCTATTGCAGCTCCGTCGTTTGCTCCAGCTCCACCGCAAGCTCCAGCGCCGCTACCTGATGTACCTCGTCTTCTTCTCCTTTGGTTGAAACAGAGCACCTGATGTTTCCCGTTGCATGAGATCCTCTAATGTTATCTCCTTTAGAATCTACTTATGATGCTTTAACTGTACTTGTGGCTCAAGACACACACCCGCAAAAGCTAGAGGAGGTGCTTGGTCGCAATCAAAGAGATCGCCGATTACCAACCCGCTTAAATGACTATGTTCTTCAGACTATCTCGGTAGAAACGATTGATTACTCTCCTTCAGCCTATGCTATGGTTTCTATGTCGATTATACACGTTTTTATGAAGCTCATTGTTTCTTTGTCAATGCTCTTGCTGCTTACACAATTCCACACAGCTACAGAGAAGTTATTCTTCACAAGAGATAAACCAAACGTGGACTATCGAGACTCTTCCCAAAGGCAAACATGCTATTGCAAATAAATGGGTTTTCATAGTGAAGTTACATTCCGATGGTAGTCTTGAACGCTGTAAGGCTCGCCTTGTGGCGTGTGAGAATAGCCAAGTTGAAGGTAGCGAATTTGATGAAATGTTTGCTCCGGTTGCGAAGATGCAAAAAGTTCGGTCTATTCTACAGGATGCATCTTTTCAAAATTGGGAGGTTCACTAGATGGATGTTCACAATTCTTTCCTTCATGACGATTTAGATGAAGAGGTTTATATGCGGCTTCCACCGGGGTTTCGTGGTTCTGATCCCACAAAAGTGTGTCGTTTACGCAAATCTTTGTATGGTCTCTGTCAGGCTCCGAGATGTTTGTTCCCCAAGCTTAGTACTACATTAAGAGAGTTTAGTTTTGTTCAATATGTGAAAGATTACTCGTTTTTCGCGTTGGAGAAAGGCTCGGTCGCTTACATATTTTAGTATATGTCGATGATTTGATCATTTTGGATACTTCTCTTTCTCTTATCTCCTCTTTTAAATAGTATTTGTGCAAGTGCTTAAGGATGAGGATCTTGGGATCTCCAAATATTATTTGGGGATCGAATGAGCTCGTGGTCCGTCCATAATCTATATATGCCAACGAAATACACCCTTGATATCATTGTCGATTCAGGTCCGAATGATGCTAAACCCGCATCATATTCATTAGAACAGAACCATTTGTTGGCTTTAGATGATGGTGTGGACTTTGATGATGTTGTGGCTTATCGTGGTTTGGTTGTTCGTTTGATTTATTTTGCTATCACTAGGCCGGATTTATCATACTCGGTATGTATCTTATCCCAATTTATGCAGAAGCCAAAGCAGGCTCAGTGGGATGTTGCCCTTCGTGTGGTGTGTTACTTAAAAGGGAATCCTGGACATGGTATTCTTCTTAAAGCCAATCCTGACTTATCACTTGTACCTTGATGTTATTCTGATTGGGCAGGTTGTCCTCTTACGCGTTGGTCAACCACTGGATGGTTTATTCAGCTCACTGGTTTGCCTGTCTCTTAGAAAACAAAGAAGCAAGATGTCGTTTACAGGTCTTCTGCAGAAGCGGAATACCGTACGATGTCCCTTACGGTTCAAGAGTTAGTGTGGTAAAGGAGTTATTGCAGGATGTGGGTGTTGATCATAAGGCGCCAATAACTCTTTTCTGTGATAGTCAGGCTGCCATTCATATAGCTGTCAATTTGGTGTTTCACGAGAGAACAAAGCATATCGAACGAGATTGTCACTATGTGCGAGATGAGATTATTCGTGGGACCCTACGCGTGATCAACTCGCTGATATCTTTACGAAAGCTCTCGGAGGGAAGGAATTTGAAACATTTATTGACAAGTTGGGCGTTCTTGATCTCTACGCTCCAACTTGAAAGGGAATATTACGGGATTATATATTATGTGAATAGACTACTTTCTTGAAGAAAAAACGGTGCATTTTGATTTCTTTTCTCTAGGGCGATTTTGAGAGTGAAACAGATTAGGTCCGCCGCCGTCTAACTATGGTGGCTAGCGCCGCCGCTCCGGAAGACTCGGGGGGTTCGGTACAAGAGAAGGATGGTCGCTCATGGGAGGCAATTGGGGGCTCAGTTGTGGGAGGGTTAAAGAGGCGGGATTTGACTGTACAAGGCTCAGGTACTTCGACGGTGGTGGAAGTTTCGGAGGATGTACTAGCTGACAACAATCAGCTTTGGAAGAACTTTTTGATTGGGCGTTTCTTAGATGTTGCTCCTCATGTGGCTAAGATCCACATGATTGTAAACAAGATTTGGTCTATTGGTGAAAAGAAATCACTCATCGATGTCCAGGTTGTGGATGAGATGGCAGTGAAATTCTGTGTTCCTGACCCAGCAATGAGATCCCGTCTCCTGCGCCGTGGTCTGTGGAATATCGCGGGTGTTCCGATGCTCTTGTCAGAATGGTCTCCCGCGGGAATTGAAGCTCAGCCGGTTCGGTCTTCAATACCGCTCTGGATAGATTTCAGGAATGTTCCTCCGCGATTATACTCAGAGAAGGGTTTGGAGTTCGTAGCTAGTTTTGTTGGTGATCCATCCAAGTTGCACCCCACTACTCTGGTTTGTTCAAATCTTGAGGTTGCTCGTGTTTTGGTTGATACAGACTTGACGAAGGTGTT
The DNA here is from genome assembly GCA_900406275.1 of Anastatica hierochuntica. NCBI lineage: Eukaryota > Viridiplantae > Streptophyta > Magnoliopsida > Brassicales > Brassicaceae > Anastatica > Anastatica hierochuntica. The sequence continues at coordinate 24,773 of OVAN01002932.1, forward strand.
GCCTTCACAATTCAAGCTAACATCGAAGGATGGGCTGTCTGCTGACATCCAGGTTTCGTATCCTTGGCTCCCTCTCAAGTGCTCAGCTTGTGAGAAATGGGGTCATTCGGATGATAAATGCAGTAAGCGTAGTGAAGCTCCGGCCTCACCAGTGCGTCTCTTGCGAAGGGAAGATGGTGATGTTAATCTGGAATCTTCTTTAGGAAGGGTTATGTCGGATGTTCTTGGTAAGCAGCAGGAGATTGCTGACAGTGGTGTTGTTGTTGTTGGTCAGGAGGGTAGCTCTAGTAATGTTTTGCAAGTTGTTGTGGGTATTTCCGCAGAGCAGGAGACATGCGATCAAGTTGTTGTTGATGTTGTGGGTGATGGTCAGTCGGAGAAGGAGTGGTCAACTGTATCTCCAACAAAATCTCCCAAAAATGTAGCGCAGAGTTCTAACACGAGGGATCTAGTTTCTCCTTTGCAGTTTGTGATCCTTGAAGGCCTAGAAGAAGGTGAGGTTGCGGGGGGTTTATTGTCTGAAGATGAGCAGGAGGATGATATTCAAACGCCTTTGGTAGTGGCTGAGTCGGATGCTGGATGGTCTGTTCCGCCACGGGGTAATGTCACTTTGGAGAGGGGCAGTCAAGAGGACTTACAGTTTGGGGCACTTGCGGGTGAGAGAGTGGAGCAGCAGTTGCGGCCTGTTTTGCCTCGATCCACCAAAGGAGTGAATAAGTATTTGGCGGAGTTTTCTGTCCCAGGTGGGAAAGATATATCATCTTCTTAAAAGGATAGGAAAACATGTCGCAAAAAGCACTAAGTATGAAGATTTTCTCATGGAATATGCGCGGGTTCAATCAAAACAATAAGCATAAATTTTTGCGCGATCGGTTACAAGCTACCTCAGCTTGTGTCGGGTGTATGTTGGAAACGAGAATTAAAGAGGCTAAGGCATCTCGTATAATGGCCTCAAAGTTTGCTGGTTGGTCTTTTTTGTCAAATTATGATGCTCACCGTCTTGGTCGAATCTGGGTTCTTTGGACTGAGGATGTCGTGGTCACTCCCATGTTTACTTCTGCGCGGATGATTACCTGTTCAATTTCTGATCCTGTCAGAGGGTTTGATTTCTTCTGCTCTTTTATTTACGCTTATAACTTCCCGGATGAGCGGCAGGAGCTTTGGGATGACTTGCGTAGTCACTATTCGTCTCCGATCTTTCGAAATAGGCCATGGTTGCTGGTGGGTGATTTTAATGAAACCTTAAGTATGGCTGAGCATTCTTGTTTTCGAGGTACATCGAGGGGAATGAGAGACTTCCAAGCTGTTGTTTCTTCCTGTGTGCTTTCTGATATTACTTATAGTGGCTCGAAGTTTACTTGGTGGAACCACCAGGAGGGTTCACCTATTAGTAAAAAACTGGATCGAGCATTGATAAGTGACACTTGGCTCTCCATGTTCCCTTCATCATCAGCGTTATTTGAGCCTGGAGGAGTCTCAGATCACGCTCGTTGTTTGGTTGCGGTAGAGGCAACAGTGATGGCGCGCCCAAGGCCTTTCAAATACTTTAATTTGCTAGGCTTGCTGGATTCATTTTTGCCCACTGTGGCTGAGGCCTGGAGGGAATCAGAGTCGCTTCATGTTTCGCGTACAACCATTTATACGCTGACAAGGAAGTTGAAGTAATTAAAATATGTTATGCGCAAGCTCAACAAGGAGCAGGTTGGCCATCTTCCTACTCGGGTAAAAGAGGCTTTTGATGACTTGTGTGCGAAACAATTGACTGCTTTAGCACACCCTTCGGCTGCAAGTTTTGAAGCTAAACGGGAAGCTTCGGCCAGGTGGAATTTTATCTCTTTGTTGGAAGAAGCCTTATACAAGCAGAAGTCAAAAATTCATTGGCTCAAGGTTGGTGATCAAAATACAAAGTTTTTCCATAGAGTTGCTGCATCTCGCTGTTCAAAGAATGCTATTAAGGTGGTCAGATCGCCAGCGGGTGAACTTATCATGGATTTGGAGGGGATAAAACGAGAAGATGTGGCTTGGTTTTCTTCTTTTCTTCAAACAGAGCCGAGTGACTACATGGGAATTTCAGTTGAGGATGTAAGAAGTTTGCTCCCTTTTCGTTTTTCTGAAAGTGAATGTCAAATGTTGTTGGCTCAAGTGTCTGCTAATGAGGTTCGTTCAACTATCTTCTCTATGCCTTCTAATAAAGCACCAGGTTTGAACGGTTACACGATGGAGTTTTACAGGGATGCTTTGTCAGTGATTGGGAATGATGTGATCCAAGCGATTCAATCTTTTTCCAGAATGGATTTCTTCCGAAAGGTGTGAACTCTACCATTCTCGCTCTTATCCCAAAGCATCTTGGCGCTATTGAAATGAAGGATTATCGGCCTATCGCTTGCTGTAACATTCTATACAAAGCTATTTCCAAAATCTTGGCGAATCGGTTAAAGCGTATCCTCCCAGAGTTTATTATGCCGAATCAATCAACTTTTGTACAGGATAGATTGCTGTTGGAGAATCTTTTGTTGGCTACTGAATTGGTGAAGGATTATCATAAGGAAAATATCTCCTCGCGGAGTGTTCTCAAGATTGATATAGCCAAGGCTTTTGATTCGGTTCAGTGGGGGGGGGGGGTTGGGTTNGGTTACAGTTCTCACCGCGATGGGTCTTCCTCCGATGTTTATTAAGTGGCTCTACAATTATATCTCTACTGCTTCTTTTTCGGTGCAGATTAATGGAGAATTGGCGGGGTTTTTTCAGAGTAAGCGTGGTTTGAGGCAGAGTTGTGCGCTCTCTTCGTATTTGTATGTTGTTTCGATGAATGTCTTATCGGCTCTGTTGAACAAGAAGGCTTCAGAGGGGTTCATTGGCTACCATCCTAAATGTCGGGCTATTGGCTTGACACACTTGTGCTTCTCTGATGATATAATGATTTTCACAGATGGAACAACTCGTTCTTCGGAGGAAGTCATTAAGGTGTTTGATCGATTCGCGTCCATTTCGGGGTTGCGAATAAGTTTGGAAAAATCATCTTTGTTTACCGCAGGGGTTGCGGATAGTGTTCGCCAGGATATGGTGTCACGGTTTCGATTCAAGTATGAGCAGCTCTCGGTTCGTTACTTAGGTTTGCCTTTAACAACTAAGCGGTTGTCGGCTGCGGATTATGAGCCACTTTTGGAACGAATAAAATTCCGGTCTTGATCTTCGTGTTTCCTGTCTTTTGTTGGGCGTTTACAATTACTATTGTCTGTCATCTCTAGCATTATTCATTTTTGGAGTTCTGCATTCCGGCTACCGTGGCGGTGTCTGAATGAAATTGATGCATTATATGTTGCGTTTCTTTGGTCAGGCCCAGACTTGAAGAGAACCTGCACAAAAGTTTCTTGGGCAGGTGTCTGCCTGCCGCGGCGAGAGGGTGGTCTTGGGTTCCGTCCGTTGGGTAATGTTGTATTCGGTTTGAAATTAATTTGGCGCCTTCTCACTTCTGCCACCTCTCTTTGGGTTGATTGGGTTAAGCGATACTTGCTCAGGGAAGGATCACTCTGGAATGCATCAGTGAATAAGGGATCATGGAATTGGCGTAAGCTCTTAAAGTTACGGCCATTGGCTTTTCAATTCACACGGGTTAAAATCGGAGATGGTAGGAAGGCGTCTTTCTGGTATGATAATTGGTTACCCGTTGGCCGGTTAATTGATATTGCAGGGATACGTGGCTCGCGAGACCTGGGTATACCTCTCTCTGCCACTGTGTGCGAAGCGGCACCATCGGCTTGGCGAAGCCGTAACTTCTGTGGCGACCATTTCAGGTTGTTATCTTCGGCCATTCTTAATGAGCTGCCGCCATCTTCGAGTCGAGGTATGGATATAATTCTTTGGAAGATGGGCGAGCAAAGATACACTTCGGTGTTCTCATCTAAAATGACATGGGACATTATACATGCAAGAGGCCCCTTGGCTCCTTGGTTTGGACTTGTATGGTGCAAACACGCGACTCCTAAACATGCTTTCATTGTATGGCTGGCAGTACGAAATCGACTTAGCACGGGTGATCGCATGGCGATGTGGAGGTCGGGTGTTGCCACGGATTGTGTGTTGTGCCAATGCCCAATGGAATTACGTGACCATCTTTTCTTTCAATGTTTGTATGCTCAGATAGTTTGGCGAGGCTTGGTGGGTACCCTCATGGGCAGTAGCTACTCTCGCACATGGCAGAATCTTCTTCGGCTGCTTACTTCTACTCGCTTCCCTCAGCAAGACAAATCTCTCCTGTCTCTAGCTTTCCATGCTACGGTGTACTCTCTTTGGTCGGAACGTAATCGCAGGCGACACGGCTATCTTCCTGTCGCGGCATCGGTCTTGATACGTGTTTTGGACAAGATGATTCGGAACAAGCTTTTATCACTACGCTCGGGTCAGTCTCCTGATGGTGGCTTGCTTATTTGTTGGCTTGGCACAAGGCCTGCGATTGTTTGATTCATTATTTGTTGATTCTATTCATTACATTTTTTTCATTCAAATTTGTTTTAGCTTTTTAAAACACTCTTTGTAATATTTTTTTTTTGATAAGAATAAAGTTTTACATTCCAACAAAAATATATATATATATATATATATATTATGTGAATATTCCTTTTGTATATCCATGGACCTATAAGTTTTTTATTCCTCTTGTGCATCTCGATTAGGTTAGAATCCTTTGTATATATAGGAGTTGTACGATATCAGTTCAATAACAAGAAAGCGTTATTCAATCTTTGCCTTCTTGACAAACGTGCGGTTTGTGTTTAGGGTTCACCGTGTTTTGCATCGTATTCGGGTATGGCCAGGGGCAGAGGTATATAACAAATAGAAAGGGCATTTGTCACTTCCGATTTTTTCAAGTGAACGTAACAATATTAAAATGAAATTTCAATAATGCCCCTTGAATCAAATTTATAGAGACAAAGTGGCCTTGATAAATTATTTTTATGTCCCTTATATCTAATTATTTTAGTAATTGAAAGTCTACAATATAAAAAATACAAAACAAAAATGTGACACTCCAGTTTGGAGAAGTGATTTTCGGGATAGTGTGAGTAAAGACAAAACACAAAGAAAGATCGGGTGGTGATAGATAGACTCTATGAATTTTCACGTAAACAAACTATGCCCTTACAAGGTACAGACCAATACCTAGCTATAAATGATTAAAGTGTTGTTCGCTTGTTTATCCAGATATTGAATATAGATACAGATGATGGATGAGGATCGTTTGCTGTAAATTATAAGCATGATCTAGATAAAGTAATTAATGCAACTTAAAACTCATCAAAAAAAAATTAAAATATTTGGAATGAGATATTAGTAGAATTTGGATGAGTTTTGTTCATCCAAAAATTATAAAAGTCTAAATACTCTCCACAAAACTAAATAATTTCATATCAATACTCTAAAATTCGTAAAGACCGTAAATTCGCAAAATTCCGTAGTAAAACATGCAAAACCACAAAATCCACAAAACTAGAAAGTTGCAAAAAAAAACCCGCAAAATCACAAAATCCACGAAAACCGCAAAACACGTCAAAACAACTAGAACCGCAAAAACCGCAAAAATTGACAAAAAAACCGTGAAATCTGCAAAACCACCAAAACACAAAAACCGTTAAAACGTCAAAATCACAAAAACCGTCAGTACTGCAAAACCGTAAAAGCCGCCAAAACCGCAAAACCACAAAAACCGTGAAATCTGCAAAAACCGTAAAAAATAGCAAAATCGCAAAAACCATAACATTCTTAAAAATTGTGACATATGTAAAACCGCAAGAAACCGTAAAACCGTGAAATTTGCAAAAGCTGTAGAATCCACAAAAACTGCAAAAACCGTGAAATCCACAAAACCGTCAAACCGCAAAATCCTTAAAACCTACGAAACCGTGAAATATGCAAAAACAAAAAAAACTTCAAACTCACAAACTGCAAAAAAAAACAAACAACTAGCAAACTCATAAAAACCCTAAAACACAAAAAACCGTGAGATTCGCCGAAAACCGCCAAACCACAAAGCCACCAAAACCCGCAAAAGCCTACAAAACCGTGAAATCTGCAGAATTTGTAAAAATCACTGATTTCGTAAAAACAGTAAATACAGCATAAACCCGTTAATTGGCTTTTTCAGTTTGTAAGATTTTGTCACAAACTGCCAAAACCGAATAAACCGCTAAAACTGCAAAACCCGCTAAATTATTTTTTGGTAGATTTGTGTAATAGCCAAAAGAAAAACAATATTTAAGAATATGGTCATTCCATATTTTTCATTTAAAAAAAAAGAATTTAAGGGGCAATTTTTCTATTTTGCCCCTATTTTGATTGTTTATTTTTTTTTTAAATATCTTTATCCCCACTAAACTTTAAATAGATTTATAGA